>JAXGGA010004378.1:0-89167 GCA_038373865.1 Uloborus plumipes
ATTTCTCGGGGCGCTAGGGCAAAAACTTCTTTTGGGCCCCTGCTTTCAAGCTTTACAATTTTAACCTTTGACCGAATACATTTTTGTCATAGACTGAAACGGAAACAATATTAGCCGTTTGGGGGCCCCTAAAGAGCGAGGGGGGGGGGCCTTGGCCACGGCCTTATTCAGTAATCAAGCCCTGCTTATCCTCCCCCTGCCCCTTCTCTCCTACTTCGCTTTGGGCTCTTCCAAACTGGAAACTGCCCTCTTGGAAGTATTGTGGTGGTACGGCATGGATAATTGACCACCTGCTACCTTTCTTTCCCTGTGACCTTATGACCTTGTCAAGGCACGCGAACGGAAGGGAGAACACCAGTCGAACGCGAAGTGTTTTATCTGGGGAATGAAAACATTATCGCCTGGAGAAAACTCTTGTCCCTCGCGAACGTGGAAATCGAAAGAAAACAGCTTTGGGGCCTCGCGGACCAAATAAATGCAATCGAATTCATAATTGTAAAAAAAAAAAAAAAAGGTCGAATTTATTTTGGGCCCCTACCAATTTTGCCCCCCCCCCCCCCCCCCCCCCCCCCGCGTTGCGGGGTCTTGCGGGTACGAAGTTACACCACTGTTTCAACTGTAGCTCCGGATTCACTCTCAAATGACGTTGCTTATTGCAGTTTAAAATGATCTTAAAAAGTATACAACATGCTTCCTTATTCAATATTGCTTCCATAAATGTTTCTATGCTGCTTTTTCACAATTATGAGGCAGGAAGTGGCCGGAAAAGCTGCTAATTATGTCAAGTGTTATTAGTTTAAAAATTAACAAGAGTCAAACGACGGGCAATATAAATGATTATCAGAGACAGTCGTTATTGTTTAAAAGTGCTGCTTTTAAAAATACAAAAGTATTAACATTAACCTGTCACAAGCAGTAGGTAGTAAAAGTTACCAAATCAAATAACGTTCTTCCATAGTTGTAATCGCCTGCGAATTTAAGTTATCGGGGTGTCATGTGCTTACCAATTTTCTAAGAGTCACAAGAACCGTAGTTTTTAAGGTTTTGTCCCTTTCTGAAGACATTTTCTGCTCGATAAACTAATATTATTTAAAATTGATCTTATAAATAGCGACCATTACATGAATGTATTTTTATTTTTAGGTACACTAATTCTCCAAAACTGAAGCCATGTCTTGTAAGTAGGATGGGGGATCCAGCCGACTCGTCTTCCCCATCCAGCGGAGGCAGCTCCCGGGATTCCCCTCCACTGTCTTCAGGGGCAGCACAGGGATCTAATAGTATAGTTGGGCCAAGAAACAGGTACGATACAGTGGTAGAAACAAGAATTTAAATCCAATCATCATCATGGTGCGTGTAGTGAATTCAGCGAGAACTGATAGTGGAAGGGGGTAAACAAAGCAGCTGGACTCTTGGCGATCTCGTTGTCTGCTTGGAATATGGTGTTGAAAAGAAAGCCAATCAGATAAGCGAAATGTTCATGAACGTAATCGCTAAACCGGTGAAAATTTCAAGAAAGTATCAAATGTTGGCACCAAATGGCAACCCTGTTTGTTTACTTCCACTATCGTTTCTCTCTGAATGAACTATTGGATAAATTTATTAGTGTCAAAATTAATCAAATGTATAAATGTGTCAGAGTAAAAAATTGCATGGAAGTAAAAACGCAACGCACTGCCAATAGCATATCTAAGAAATGTCTGTAAAATATTTGAAAGAAAAAATTTTTAAAGAAGAAATAAAATGCATTTTGATATAACTTTTGTAAATTTTACCTTCAGGTCAGTTATGGGTCTTAGCCGTAATGAATCAGGAAAGAAAATCTTGAGATGCAATCCAAAACTTTAGGCATCAAATTTGGCACTTAGGGTTGGAAATCTGGACGTCAAATGGAAATTTTTGGTATAAAAATGTGACTAAAGACTGCTTAATTTTAATACTTGAAAATACCTTTTTTGTTTAGGAATAATTTTATACTTTGTAAATAAGGGCTGCGAAGTCAGAGGTTAAATGGCTGATTCTGGAAAGTTTAGAACTTTTGAATCAGGCTCATTTATCACAAAATTAGCCTGACTCCGAATTGGATACATCCCTGGCAGAGTTATGGACCCCGAAGGAAAATGACCAACTCAGATACTGACCCTTGGAATTTTAAATCCTTTGACCTCCTTTACCCAAAAGATAGCCCGATTCCGTGTGTGTTAGGCAGTATTCCATTTTACATCATGTCACGCATAATAAAAAAAGAAGTAGTCTAATGTCATTTAATATTAATAACAAAAGATCATCGTAACAGGCTAAAACAAATTACCATTTGAAGTAAGTTACCTCCAACTCGATTGCTGACGAATTCCAGACTAATGAATTTATAACAATGACGAATCTGCAGTTTCTGGTTCACATAACCAACCTATTTGGTATTTTTGCTTGTACAAATTACCGTTGTTTCGACATAACTTTTTATTTTTGCCTATTACCTAATGAATAAGTGATCGTCTTTCATTAAAACATTATGTTTTATGCCTTGCTTAGGGACGGTAAATCACTACTTTATAACCGAGCTCTGCCTTAACCCTCTCGGCACCCTGGACCTCATATGAGGCTCCTACTTTTGAACTCAATTCTGGAAGAAGTAAACACTTAAAATGATTTTTTTTCCGTCAGTGACTCCACCTATTCATGTAGATCACATATGAGGCTCCTAAGTGAAAAAAAAATCATTTTAAGTGTTTACTTCTTCCAAAATTGAGTTCAAAAGTAGGAGCCTCATATGAGGTCCAGGGTGCCGAGAGGGTTAAATTTACGAGTTGTACCATACCAGTTTAGCTACCAGTTTTTTTTTTTTTTTTTTGCTTTATAAGAGGACTTTTGCCTCTAACTCAGCTATTTTCGTATTCCATGCTGATGAGTGCATAATAAGCATGAAACTGCAGTCCATGGATCGAAATAGCCTAGTTGGCGGTGTATTGCATGTTCCTGCCTTAGCCCTTGCTTAGGGGCGGTTACTCACTGCTTTATACCCGAGCTCTGCCTTAAAATTTACGAGTTGTACCGTACCAAGTGGTACCAAGTGGGGTCACTTGCTGGTATTCAAATTTCACATTAGCTACCAGTTTGTTTGGCTGTCTTTGCTTTATAAGAGGATTTTTGCCTCCAAGTCCATGGTTTGAAATAGCCGAGTTGACGGTGTATAACAGTAAATATTGTCTTAAATGTAAGCTTCAATTGCAAAAGTCTTCTGAAGGAGAGCCCCTGAAAATTCTTCTTCCTAACATCATGGAATTTTGGCTAAAACTACATTTTTGGAGCTTCAATTTTAATAAGTTTCCGGAGAAAGCCTTGAATCTCTCCTCCTCCTCACATCACTTAAATTTATTCCAAAGTACTTTTTTGAACTATAATTTAGGAGATTTTCCAGGGAGAACCCTTCATAGCGCCCCCCCCCCCCATGAATGGTCTAGATAATCTAAAATTACGTTTTTATGTTTTCAATTTCAAAAAAATGCTAGGGGAGGGCCCCAAAACTCTCATCACCCTACACCTAACATTACCAAAAACCAAAGTCTAAAATTGTGTTTTTAAAACTACAATTTTGACAATTCTTCGAGAGAGAGACCCTCCGGGCCCCCTATTTCTGAGTATTTAACTTGCAATTAGGTTCATGTTGTTAATTCTTAGATCTAGATCTAGTTATGATGCCTTCCTCCCTCCTAAACCAAAAGTTGTGTGAACCCACTTTCTATATCTTTGTATCTACTCGTATATACATGATTTTAAGAAAAATTAAGGAGCTGCCGAGCTCCCCACCCACCACACAGACGTAACAGTCTTTTACCCTTGCGACGACTCAACAGTCAACATGTGAAATATGGGTTAAGTTTAAATTTTTATACATGTTTTTTTTATTTTCTAATCATAGTAGAATCTTTGTTTTAATTTTTGTTTTGCAATCTTTTAAAGCTTTTTTTTTCCTTTTATTAAATAGGTAAATTATGTTTGTTGTATATATATTCTTCTGGTGTTTCTGACTAAAAATTTTGAAATTAATACTTTAAAAAAAAAAAAAATATTTCTGTAAAATCACGAAAGTAATCCCCCCCCCCTATCGAATATACCCCCCCCCCTTTAATTTGTCTGAATGGAAATTTATCTTAAATCCCAAATGTACTTAATCTTAAATCGCGATTATAAACCCCCATCCTAAAATGTATCTGTTTGGTTTTGAAAAGGAGGGGGATTACTTTCGGGGTTTTACGGTAAGTAGTAAATAAAATTAAAAATGGTAAATCTTTGGTTTAAGAACAAAGGCTATTAATGTTTCGTAATGAATTGTTAATACGTGCTAATGTTATCCTTTTTTTTTAATTTCGATGAATTAGCGCCAGGAGTGGGCGTCATTTCGATAGTTGTCCAGGGGCGCTAGATACCATAGGTACGTTTCTGACTTTTTTCCATTCACCAGGAATTGATGAACTATCAGTTGACAAAGATGGCGCTATCATTTAACAGGTTATGACTTAGGCATATATTTGTTGACCTAGTATGTAATTGTGTGTAGTTAAGGTGTTTGTTTGTGTGCGAATGATTACAATTAAGGTTGTGGGATATTTTAAATAAGTGTAAGTGGTACTTCTGAACTTTTGCTTTACGTGAAATATTACTAAATTTCAGTCATTTTGACTAAATTCGATAATGTGTAGCTTCTTAATATTTTTAGAGTTATTAAATTTTACCAGTGGTCTTATGTACTATAAGAAACTTTTTGAGGCTAAGAGTTCCAAGATTTAATAATTTAGTGTGTGGAGGGGGGAGGGAGGGGGAACCCTAATAAATATTGCACAAAAACTTCAAAAGAGAAAGAAAAATGCTGAGTATTTAATGAAATATAAGCATATAATGGAGGTTTTTTTTTTTTTTTTTTTGCTATGCATAAGCAAAAGGTAGCAATTTTTTGTTCTCATAGTTTTGCAATACGTGACGACGCATTACAAGAAATTTAGTCAAATATTGCGAACGTTCAAAAAGAATCTAAGATGTAGTGAGTTGTATTCTACTGATTCTCAGAAAAGAGATGTATTGTAAAGAGTTGCTCACAAATCAGGCACACTTGTTTTCATTCATTCAGTGTGCTGTATTGATGATAAATATTGAGTTATTGAACAATTTCTTACCATCCCTCTCCTTTTTGCGAATCATTAAAATAAAATTTTCTAGATTGGCGATGTTTTTCTGAATTTCCAATGAATTGAACAATTTCTTACCATCCCTCTCCTTTTTGCGAATCATTAAAATAAAATTTTCTAGATTGGCGATATTTTTCTGAATTTCCATGATATTGAACTTGGACTTTCATAAGCTGTCTCTGCAATGCATACTTGGCTGTTAAGTTATGAAAATTTATATAAATGAACCCCGATTTTACATTTTCAGTTGGACCGGTGATAAAAAACGTACCAAGTGGGAAAATGTAAAACCGTGGGCTTGATGTTCTAATCATGTTGTTTAAACATTGAAAATCTCTTGCAAATGAAAACCAATTTTTAACTGTTTGTAGAAAAATGCATTAACTGGACTTTTTGAAAAAGATAAATGTAAAACCCAGAATCGTTTAACATTATCAGTATAGACTTTTTCGGGGACCAGCACAAAATGACATCAGAAGTGGATAACGTACGAAACGAACAAATTAAAATCTAGATTCCTCTGTATTTGTTAAATTTCATGTTGATTGATAATGTTGCTTTAAAATTACTATTTTTACTTTCCAGCTTCCGTTGTTTCCACGCCCATGGTGCTACTCTCAACCACGGAACCGAACAATGTTGCTCCACATTTGGCTTTGGAAATGTTGAAAGTGGCAGCTCCCACACTGCTAATAATTGTGCTACACTTGCAGCTAATCATGGATCAAATGATGACCGTATTATTCTTGTGGTTGAAAGTACCCGAATTGTAGTTGATTCAAAGTTATTTTCTGCACATCCTGACACTATGCTTGGAAGGTTTGTTTATAAGATATTTCTTGCTGTTTCTAAAATATGAGTTAAAATTAGTGTTGCATGTGCTTTTGTACTTACGTAAATTAACTTTTTTCATTCTACCAACGAGAAAGCTAAAAAATTCTATAATCATAAAAGCACAAATTAATTAATTATGTAAATAAAAGTCTAATACGAGGGTGAATCAAATGAAAACCTTAAAAGTGCTGTAAAGTTCCGAGAAGTTGTAGGATTTATCCGGTAGATGGCAGGGATGTTCGTTGAAGTTCACACAATGACCACCAGGTGCGGTAGTGACCTTGCTACACACAACGAGCAGTGACTTCAGTTACAATATGGCCGCCCCATTATCAATATGCACCGCGTTAGAACAGCGATCAGTCATTCGTTTCTTGAGCAGTGAAGGTGTCAAACCAATGGAAATTCATCGCAGGATGACAGTACAGTATACACCCACCTTATTCTCCAGACCTCGCCCCTAGTGACTTTCATGTGTTCGGAAAGCTTAAAGATGCATTGGGAGGCAAGCATTTCCAAAGTGATGAAGAAGTGAAAACCGCGGTGCACGAGTGGCTACAGGCACAACCAAAAGAATTCTTTAAACGTGGTATTCATGCGCTTCCAAAGCGGTGGAACACTTGCATAACACGTCAAGGAGACTATGTCGAAAAATGATAAATGTAAGTTTTACTTAGTTGTCAAAATAAATAATTTATAACACTTTTAAGGTTTTCATTTGATTCACCCTCGTATGTTATTCTTCTGGGTTTATTTTATTATTATTAATTTATTTTTAAAACAATATTTGATTTTTTGAATAATATAATTATAGAAAACTCTTGCAGTAAGCTATTAGTTACATATATTGAAAAACTGTGCATGTTGGGTAATGCAGTCCAGCAGTTCCCAAACTTTTTAGCTTACGGAAGCCTTAGTGCTTTTCCTTTACTTCAAGGAACCCCATTTTTGTTTGACTAAAAGACAAATTTTCAAAAGCTGTAGTGCTGCTTACATTTGAAAAAAAAGGTTTAAAATGATTTTGATTTTAGGAAATTTGTCGAATAAAAATTCTGCTTCAAAGGGCTAAAATATTATAAAAGGTCCAAATGGTATGAATTTCTTTGGATTTGAAGTGAGCTTAAATATCATACAATATCAGAATATTTTTTCATGAACAGAGTCTTGCTGTGCAATCGATTCACGATACACGCAGAAAAAAAAAACATAGATTATTTTTAAATAAAAATTAAAATGCATTTTTTGAAAAATTTGCAGAAATTTCATTAGCTTGGTGGATTGCTTAATTATTTTAAGGTTAAAATAATTTGTTTTGTGCACTGTGAGTGTCTCTGTGCTTCTAGTTTTTCTAGTAACAATTTTGGAAAAATTATACATAATTATCATTCCATGTCAAGTGTACGAGTCGTCCCCACTCGACCTCCTCCGATTTTGATGAAATTTTTTTTGGATGTACGTATAAGACTTGCATGAAGCCATACCAAATTATAGCTCCATAAGCCCTATGGTTCAGCCAATATAAATTATTTTGTAAAGGCCTGTTTTTCATGTCATGAAAAAATGACCAAATTGTCAAGTTTGTGCTTTTATTGCTCGCGATCTAAGACGATTATCGGTCTCAAATTTGGTGATTCTTATCACTGTTTAGGGTAGAAGAGGCTACTTGTGTAACAAAAGCTCAATGCACTGTAGATTTTTCACAATTTGCTGCCAAAGTTGGTAAAAAATCGTATTTTGCCAAATTTTGACCATACGTTATCAGCTTGTATCTTCTGAGAGAATGACTTTCTGAAGCTAATTCTTTCCTCGTTTGTAGACTGTTAGTATGTCCAAAAGGTGTGCAAGTAGCATCTTGATAGCTCAAATAATTGCTGAATTATGCAAGTTGAAATTCAAGTCAAAAAAATTTTTTCTCAATTTGTCTCAATTTTAAAGGGCAATATCTCAAAAGGGTCATCTTAAATTTCAATTTTCTTAACTTCATTGGAAAGAACACATTTTTCTTAACTTAAAAAGGTTATTTTTATTTTTGAGACAAACCAGTTTCAAGTGAATATTGCAAATCAAAAATGTCTACGTCATTCCACGTGAAATCAAAGAAAAAAAGACACAGACCTTAATAGTTCATGTCATTTTGCTCTATTAAAATTTACAGGAGCTATTGTACTTATGTTCTGATGGAAAAAACCTTTTTTAGATATTTTTGAACTTTAGCTTTTGTGTGCGCATCCGTAAGAACTGAAGAAAGGGCAAAACATAAAATTTCATTTTTAACAAAAGAATTATTTTTTTATCGCATTTATAACAGCTTGTGTCTTTTCCCATGTGTTATTTTAAAGCTCTTGAAACTGAATTTCGGATGATATGTCACTTGACAAGTTGGAGGTCATCAATATTTTAAGGTCATAAGAAGCATTTTTTCCATGTTTCATCATTTTTCTTCATGGGCAAATTGCAATCATAGGCTGAATATCTAGACACATCCTCGGCAGTATAAAGAATAAATTTTCAATTACTACTCATCATATTTTCAATTACTATGGTTATCATTTACATGTCGGAAATAATTGCAATATTCAAATTTATTGAAAACTTTCGCTATTGCTTTTTAGAATAATGTCTTCGCAGTCACATAATGCATATTTTTTATCACATACACACCATATTATTTGTTTTATTTATTTATTTATCTTATTTATTGATTATTTTTATTTTAAATTTTTTTGAAAAAGAAAAAAAAATGCTTTTTATGACCTTAAAATATTAATCACACCTTGCTAAGTGACATATCATCCAAAATTCTGTTCCAAGAGCTTTAAGATAATTCCTAAAATTTATTTTTTGCCATTTCTTGAGTTCTTATGGATGCACACACAAAAACTAAAGTTCAAAAATATCTAAAAAAAGTTTTTTTTATCAGAACATAAGTACAATAGCTCCAGTAAATGAAAAAAAAAAAAACAGAATGACGTGACCTTTTAAGGTCTATGTCTTTTTTTCTTTGATTTCACGTGGAATGACGTACACATTTTTGATCAGCAATATCCCCTTAAAACTGGTTTGTCTCAAAAATAAAAATAACGGTTTTAATTAAGAACAGTGTGTTCTTTCCAATGATGTAAAGAAAATTGAAATTCAAGGTGACCCTTTTGAGATATTGCACTTTGAAATTGAAACAAAATTGAGGAAAATTTTTTTTTTTTGACTGGAATTTCAACTCGCATAATTCAGCAATTATCTCAGCTATCACGATGCCACTTGCACACCTTTTAGACATACTAACAGTCTACAAACGAGGAAAAAATTAGCTTCAGAAAGTCCTTCTCTCAGCAGATACAAGCTGATAACGTATGGTCAAAATTTGCCAAAATACGATTTTTTCCCAACTTTGGCAGCAAATTGTAAAAATCTATAGTGCATTGAGCTTTGTTACACAAGTAGGCTCTTCTACCCTAAACAGTGATCAGAATCATCAAATTTGAGCCTGATAATCGTCTTAGGTCGCGAGCAATAAAAGCACAAACTTGACGATTTGGTGATTTTTTTCACGACACGAAAAAGAGGCCTTTACAAAATAATTTTTATTGGCTGAACCATAGGGCTTATGGTGCTATAATTTGGTATGGCTTCATGAAAGTCTTATATGTGCATCTAAAAAAAAATTTATCAAAATCGGTGGGGTTTGAGTGGGGATTTTCTCGAAATTTGGGACAATTGACATGGAATGACCCATAATTTTTTTTAAATTTAACTTAAAATGCTATCTTTTACATATTTGGCAAAACTGCAAAGGCCTTGCTGGAGACGTAAATATATTATAATTTCAAAGCAATTTTTTCTACAAACATTTGATACCAATACACAACTTTTCTCAAAACAGGCGTTTTCGATTTTTAAAAAGAGTTAAGATTGACCCACCCTATTGTCGATCTTCTTAATGATATAATTTGTTTTTAAAGTATAATCAAAATAATAATCTGTTATTAATTTTTATGTTGGTGTCATGTTTTATGAATATTTACATCTGTGTTCTTGTTCATCATTTGCTTTATATCGTCCTGCAATCCAATTATTGTTAATGGATCTTCATTGACCCTTTGTGACTGAATTATGAAAAAATAACTAAAATCAAATAGTTTACCATTCAATGACTTTAAAATTCCACTGTGAATTTTTTCCCCTCATAGGTTATCTTTTATTTTTTATGAGCTTTATATTAAGTCCGATATATTATTTTTGAATTTTTAATAACTCTTTTTTTAAAGATTTTCTTTGTTTAAAAGCATACATATATACAATGCAAAAATAAAAGAATAGAAACATATTTACTTACTTAAAAAAAAAACAGCCGATTAAGTTCTTTATATAAAGAGTGCTATTAATTATATTGGCTTTAATGAAGCCGTTAAGGATGATACTTGTAGTCATTCATCTCTTTTGTGTTTCATGTGAATGAATAAACATTATTCATTCATTATCGCTGAGCAACAATATCTAAATTTGTCTATGCTTTGAAACCGAAATATAGCAGCTTGAAGTTAAAATAACATTTCCTTATCTATTTTAGTTAATGTTTTATGCTGTTTTTTGTATATTTTGTATGTGATTTTGCTTTTGTTCCTCCCTCCAGAATGTTTGGATCGTCTCTGGAGAATAATTTTACCAGACCAAACGGCAGGGGGGAATACGAGGTAGCCGAAGGAATATCAGCTACTGTATTTAGAGCTATTTTGGTAAAGTATTCTGTTTTGTGTAAATGTCCAATATTTTCATTTTACACTCGGTCTTTTCCTTTTTAAATGTTTTTTTCTTTTATTCACAATAGTACTCTTCTTTTACTTGAAGTGAAAATTTTAATTTTTGAACTTTCTATTTGCACATTTTTCTGTTATTTCTTCTGTTTTTATCAAGTATTTCTTTATATATGGAAAATATAATTGCTCTTTATTGTATTGGAATTCAATGTTTACCTTTGTACGAAAAATGATGCTGTTTGAGAAAAACTTTATAACATACACACTTTGCTAGATAAAATTGCATACTTTCTTATTAGCAAAAAAACTTTTCATCAATGTAAAAGGGTGTGAACCAGGACCGTAGCCAGAGCGTATGTTGCACTAGGGGGCAATACCCTACCTTTTAGTGACTGATGACCAACCTTAAAATTACACACGTTAGAAAAGATGAATTTCATCGGATAGCCACTTCCCAATAACACCTACAAAGATTTTCTAAAATTGCTTTAAGAACTTCAATTTCGAAAATTTTCCGTAGGAGAGATCCAAACTATATCCCTTCCCCTAAAGTCGTGAATTGTGATTTTAGCATGTAATTTTAAATAATTTGCAGAGGAAAACCTTCGAACCTCTTCTCTCTTTATCACTAAAGACGGTCTGAAATTACTTTTTCAGGACTTCAATTCCGAAAGTTTGCTGATTTAATGAAAATAATTTCCTTAAATTGATAACAGTAAACAAAGTTTTGATTACAAAAAACCATGGTTTTTTAATGCGCCTATACATAACCCGAGGGTATTTAGTGATTTTGATTACATTAACATGATCACATAGAGCAGCGCCCACTGTATTAAAAATCGGTTTCAAGTAAAAGCTATGATAAACTGAGTAAAATCCGAAGGAACAAATTGGAGAACTAAAACATGAGACAAATTGCTTTTGAGTTGAGTTGTTTGAAGAATAATGGTCTAACATTAACTAGTGCTGTGAAATTAATTGGTTTATTTTGTTCCTTGCTGTTAAGAATAAGTACCTGAACCGTACAGGGAGCATCCGCGCTTGCTTGAAGAAATTCAAAAATGCAATTCTTTAAAGTACCATGAATAAGGGTTACTTGGACCCTAGGGGGTTACTTGAGCCTATTACAGTAAAATTATAATCTCAGTTTGGTAGTAGCATTAGAGACTGCGGAGTGCTTCTATCTAGCATAGATACAAGGAACTACGTGCAAGTCTTCAACTAATAAGTACCAAACCCAGATTTTATCATTTTATTGTAATGGGCTCAAGTAACCCCCTAAGGTGCAAGTAACCCTTATTCACGGTACTTTTTTGAATAATAGACAAAAAGCAACTTGTTTATTTTCCAATATTTGTGGTGAAAAAATCTTCAGGATGTCTTACTTATGAAGTTTGATGAAGTATTAAAGTAGTTATGGCATTCCCCCCCCCCTCCCCCACAAAAAAGAAAAGAAACCCTTCAGAAATAATACATGATGACACAGATTTCGCATATTAAACGTTTTCTTTCCTGATTTTAATGCAACAAAACTGTGCAATATCCTGTAATGAGTTTAGACTTTTCATTCATGGAAATTGGGATCAGAATTCAGCTAAAGGAAAATACAGCAATAAAGAGCATTTTTCTAGCAAAGAGGGAATCAAACCCATAAGTTTCCTGTTGTTTGATACTGCTTTGAACAACTCAGCTAATAAGCCTCTATCCTGTGGTGTTATGCATTAACGCAATGCATAATAAATTAACAAAATTAATTGAAATCAATGTCTATTTTGTTAAAATATTTATAAAAATTATACTGGGATTTACCTATTTAAAAAAAGGATTTTTTATCTCCATAAAACCTAATTTTTACAACAAAACTGTAGTTTACAACCCAGCAATAAATTTAAGTTGCATGTTTAAGGAAATTTGGATCGTAAATCGGCGGAATTTTGGACCCATGGGGATTCGAACTCACTATCTTTGGGTTACTAGCACAATGTTCTAACTAACTGATAAGCTGGGCTTCCCTTAAGAAAGGCTGGCTACAATGCTTCATTAAGAAAAGCAGAATTTTTTTTTTAGACAAAACAGCCAAAATGAATTTTCTTTTTGCTTTTCACTGAAAGTGAGAGAAAAAAATGTTTAAAATGATAGGTTACTTTTGAAATTTGATGATTTAATGAAGAAGTTATGGGGTTGTTCCAAAAAATAACTTTGAGAAATTATATACCTATGTATATTTTTATATTCTTTTCTACATTCTTTTTTATGCAGGAGTATTACAAGACTGGCATTGTTCGATGCCCTCCAAGTGTATTGGTTCCTGAACTTAGGGAGGCTTGTGATTATTTGCTTATTCCTTTTGATGCCAACACAATAAAATGCCATAATTTGCGTAAGTAAATGAAGAAGATGCTTAAATTTGTTTTGTAGATTGAAACTTTATTGTATGAGAATGTGTTGCTTTAATGTGTTCTACTGGCGATCTGATGTACATTGTGTGGAAGCAACCCGAAATTTATGCATGCTTTTTATCTTCCTTTTTAGGAGGTTTTCTTCATGAGATATCTAATGAAGGAGCTCGGATGCAGTTTGAAAATTTCTTGGAACAACTTATTCTTCCATGTATGGTGACGTCGGCCAAGGTAAATACTTTCGCTTAGCAATAACTTTGTGCAGAAACAAATTCTGAGAAAAGAAAAGTGATGTCGCACAAATAGAAAAATATATTGCATGCATTTGAATTAAAACTACAAGGAAGCCCTTTCAAAATGTTAAAACTTTTGAGCTTCATGTGATCAACAAAAAGTCACTTTTAAGCTTTCGGATTCGAAGTAGTAGCCACTAGAAAAAAAAAGCAGAAAAATATTTTCGTATTTTAATGGGGGCACTTGCAAATCTTTCAGGGGGGCGCACCTAAGTCTATATTCACCACCGGTAGCCACAATGAAGCAACTTTGCCAACCATAGCTAGCATGCTTTGCTCAGAATGTTTTTGTTTTAAAAAAGGGGTCCTCGTTAATTGTTTTTGTGTTTAAAATAAACTAAAATTCTTATTTCTTTGGAAACAGTTACTTATTTATAAATAAATATCTATTTTACTCACAGTATTCTCCCAAATACATTATGAATCAAGTTTGTTTCATTAATTAATGCTTAAATACTGGGTTGAATCTCGTCCATGAAGGTTACATTTTCAATGCTTAAGATTTTTTTTAATTTAAAGTAAAATGAATATTCAAAACACATGATGTTTGCTATATGGGGCTACCAATTGCAGGTTTTCTATATGTATGTAGGGCTGAGTGAAATTGTAAAATATTTTCAGTTTTCAATGCTACCTATCTAGCAATATGAAACTAAGTTGCTAGACATATAGTTGAATTCAGACAACACATAAATAGTAGCTCTGAAGATCAACGAAAGAATTATAAAAGCTATTTTCAAAACTTTATACCTTTATGGTAATCTTCATAGTTTTTCAAAAATATTTCTTGTTATTATAAAATATAATTTTTGTAATTATCATTTCAAGAATTAATTCAGATCTACTGATGCCTATTGCAATGCTTATTTTTTTATATTAAGCATATTTTGATTTTAAACATTTAGAATTATTTGTCATGTGCACACAGGGCAAAGTGAAATAGTTCTTTTAGTTTACTTATGGGTTCCTTTGTTAAATCACGTACATATTTCTTCATTTATTAATTCATTTACATTTCTTCATTTATTAATTCATTTATTAATTCATTTACATTTCTTCATTTATTAATTCATTTACATTTCTTTACTTATTAATTCATTAATTTATATATTCATACACTTATTTTTTTTATTCATTTGCTATTTTATTCACTCATTTATTTTTCTCATATATTTATTTATTACTTATTTATTTGTTTATTTTATCATCAATAAATCATATATTTGTTTTTTATGCATTCATTTGTTGAAAATTACTTTTAATCATCAAATAGAAAATGTTTCATTACAAAAATATTGTATTTTTCAGTTTTCCCCATTTTTTTTTTTTTTTTTGAAGTTAACTTTTTCCACGTTTTTTTTTTTTTTTTTTTTTTTTTTTTTTTTTTTTTTTTTTGAAAATACAAAATAACTTCCAGAAATGAAAAATAATATTTCCATGCAGATTGTATTACAAAATACATTATTCTTTCTAAATGTACAATTATTTTCAGAACTAATATTCAATTTGTTCATTTTGAAACAGATAAATTACCTTAACTATTTCACTTCACCCCACAACTACTTCTGTTAGAAATATTTGATTGAGCGTGATTGCCGGCTAAACATCATTTACTTCTTCTCCCTATCTTGCGAAAGAATGTAGTACAATAGTTTCTTTTCTATATCAATACTGTATGTTTTCGATATTGGTTTCTCTTGGATATAAATATTTATAGAACAATGCAATTCAATTTTGATGCTACAGCGTTAAGTAATGCACTGTTATTTTTCTATAATAGAGAGGTGATAGAGAATGTCATATTGTGGTGCTTTTGAATGACGATGTAGTTGATTGGGACGTGGATTATCCTCCACAAATGGGAGAGGAATACTCACAAAGTAAGTATGCGTATTTTTAAAACAGTATTTGAGTAGACCATGAAGCATTTCTCTTTTCTGTGTAGATTTCAATATTTGAAACATTATAATTAAGCAGACTCAAAATTGGTGTATGTCTGTAGGACATTTTTTAAACCCATTTTAATACTTTGACTTCTGTGGCTGTCATATGTGATAGTCAGTGATGTTTCCATTGTGATACTGATCAGATATGATAGCCAGATTCATAGTCCCTGTCTAAACAGTTGCCCCATGTGAACATTTGCCAATTTGTCTTGGCAGTGAAAGTGTTAATTATCAAAGTATAAAATGAGCAGAGGTAAATGATGTAGTTGACGTCATTTATAATGGATGAGGTTTGCTGGTTATTATTAAAGCTCCTAGTTATTAGCATCTACAAGGGCAATTAGAAAAGTATCTGGCCCTTTTTTGTGAAAACCTGATGGATATGAATCAAGCACACTTGCATGAGCTGACATTGATCCTTTGTGGGTGTGTTTGAGTTTTTTCCCATCTCTCAATAGCATCAATCACTGGCAAATGGTGTTTGACTGAGTTAGTGTGTAGGGCTCTCATTGTTCAGGATTCGTTCATCATGAGCGGCCCACCGCCAGACGGCGCCATTGTCGGCGCATGTTCTGAGACAACTGTACTCACTTCTATGTTGTGATCGTCATGTAAACATGTTGAAAATACAGTAGCTAGTAGTTTGTGGTGTAACCTTGTTTATTATTGCGTCCACACATATGCATGTCAACGTACACTCATCGGATATTTTAATTTCAAGAATGATTGAAGCAGCGCTACCGCATCAAACTTTTTTGAAAACTGGACGAAAGCCAAGTGGAGAGCATTCAAAAGATTCAGACAACTTTCAATTACGATTTTTCAACACACTCCTCACCAGTGGCGTAATCTGAGGGGGGCATAGGGGGGCAAGTGTCCCCCTACTTTTTTTGGTCCAGGGGCAAAGTTATTATTTTGCCCCCCTAGTTTTTAAGTGAAAAAATTTTTTTAATTGTTTGTCAAATGATGCATACCTTATTTTAAAGGAGAAAAATATAATTTCCTAAATGTAACCATTGTAGGAAAAGACGGGACACAGAAACAGTCTCGGTACAAGGAAGCAACCTCTCTTCCTGATAGCGAGCCCCACCCCCTTTTCCTTGGAAACTGCTTGAGCAATAAATAGGGTCTGATTTTATCCATAAGACCTCCCTAGACACACATGGTCAAACAAGGGGCTCTGAAAGGACAAAATCTATTTCATTTACGTTGCTTAAGGTATCTTTGAAAAAAGCAATTTTGAACGAAAAAAGGTGATAAAATTGCATAATAAAACAATACTTGTTGCTGATACTTGAAAGTTGTTTGGCAAATTTAATTGATGTTTTTCTTTTTCTTTTTACTTCCTTTTACGTAATAAAGAAAGTATTGTGATCGCAAAAAAAAAAAAAAAATCACTCAAATTTGAGTCTAAATTTTGATTTTGCTCACCCCCGAATGAATGTTCAGTAGTTTTTTCGACCTGTCAGCACGTGCATATGTACCTACCAACATATAAGCAGCCGAAAAATCCTTTTCAACCACCCCCGAGTTAATTACGACGAATTTTCTCGTGACGTCTGTATGTACGTATGTGCGAATGTATGTCGCATAACTCAAAAACTATACGCCGTAGAAGCGTGTAGCTCGGTATGTAGGCTCTGAGGATGGTCTAGTTGTGCACCTCCCCTTGTGGTTGCATTCGAATGTTCCCAAAGGGGTGTTTTACCCCTTTTTCGGGGTAAATCAGTGTTAATTTCAATGCAGACTCAAGTGATATGAATTGGCGCGACCACTTCGCGATATGTCGCCAAGCTTTGAACGCCAAGTGTTTGACGCAATTTGTCGCCAATTTGACGACACATCGCCAAGTTGGCGACAAATTTAGCGAAAAAATTATTTTTTGAATTTGGGTTCAACTTGCCGCTATTGGCGATATTTTGCGAAAAATTCACTGAATGATATTAAAATCAGTAATATTTAGAAAATTAACCATTGTAAAATACTTTTTGCATTGTTTCGTGGCAGATCATATAGTACAGCAGATATATGACAAAAAAAAAGGGGGAACTGTGCTTTTAATGATAGAAGCATATAACTTGGTGTGCATATACTATGTATAATTGCGAGTCATCTTGGATACGCGGCCATCTGAGATTTCGAATATTTCAGTAATGGCAGACGTTCGAAATGGTGGCCTCTGAATATATTTTATGTGCTTCTTTGTTTCGATATTTACAAGGTTAATAGCATACGTTTCGAAAAAAATCTTGGAATTTAATATCCTTTTCAATTAAAGTTCTATTGCATTGTGTGTTTTAAGCGGATTTTAACTTTTACCGCTAGGGGGCGCTTTATAATTCTTTTTTAATCGTCCAAAATGCGCAATAGATATGTGACCAAAATTGATGGAATTTTGTCTTCAATAGCTGAAGCTTACAAATTTAGATAAAGATAATAAATATAAACTCATGTTTGTGAAAATTGCAACACCATGAAGGAATCATCATAAGTGAATGAAATTTAATACACAGCTGAGTGATAGTGGTAAAAATAAATGATTAAACTTAGAAAGCCAACAAATAATTTAAAAATATTGAAATTAGTATTTTGTGTAGCCACCGCGCGCTGCAATAAGTGCTGTCACGCAACGTGGCATGGAGTCAAACAAATTTTTAATGTCTGCCTGATCAAGAGCAGTCCATACTGTTTGTATGCGTACCCAAAGTTTGTCTGTAGAAGCAACAAGACGAGGATCCCGAACGAGACGCCGACCAACGAAATCCCACACATGTTCAATCGGCGACATATCCGGGGAATACGTTGGCCAGGGAAGAAGCTGTACTTGCTGCTATGCAGGGAGGGATTGAACTGTCCTAGCGACATAAGGGCGGGCATTATTCTGCTGAAATACAGCGCCAGGCGAGCCTTGAAAGAAGGGGACAGCTTGGGGCTGTAGAACTTCACTGATGTCCCGGCTGTTGTTCAGGCTACCCACAATTCGTAGCAATAGATATCGTCTGTGATATGATATGGCACCCCAGACCATGATTCCAGGTGTTCGTCCTTTGTGCCGTTCGATAATGCACTCTGGAAGGTGGCGTTCACCGGCATAGCGTCGGACGCGAATGCGGCCATCATGGTGCCACAAATTAAAGCGGGATTCGTCAGAAAACACAACATACTGCCAATCAGCACGCCAGTCCTTATGCTGATTGGCCCGTTGTAGCCGCAGGCGGCGATGGTTTAGCGTGAGCGAGATCCTGTATTATAAAGGAAACCTTGCGCGCAGTCCGTGCAGCAGCAGACATCTACGAATTGGTGGAGCACACATTAAAACACCTGTAGCTGTTGACCACTGTGCTGCCAGTTGTCTAGAAAAAGCTGTACGGTCCGTCAGTACCATGCGGATCAGGTGTCTATCATCGCGCGCTGACGTCACTTTTCGGGGTCCACTCCCGGATTTCCGAGTTGTCCGACACTCGTCCGTCCACTGCTTCCAAACACGCATCACTGTGCTGCTTTTACGCTGCACACGAGCGGCTACTTCACGATAAGACAATCCAGCTTCACGAAGGCTGATGATCCTCCCCGTTCAAACTCCGTAAGTTGCTGAAGCATCGCTCTTTTTGGTCGAAAAGGCATAAGCAACGTCTCATCTAACGTTTATCTCGAGCAGATAACCGTCTATAACTATACACGCAGTGCTGCAGCCATCTATTTATTCGGATAAATCCGGCGTTCAGAGGGCGCTGCTCAGCGTACGCATGCGCTACGCGTCTAAAACTCTAATCATTTGCATATCATACCCTACTTTGCATTTGTTGAAAATTTCAGCCCATTCGCGCTAGTCCTTCATGGTGTTGCATTTTTCACAAACATGAGTTTAATTACGAGGAGCACACTTTATGCATGAAACAACAATAACTCTGTATAGCTTTAACAGTTGTCATTTAACATGATTTTAACAGGTTTGGAGGAACTCTAAAGATATTCAGAGGAATCTTTGGATTTCAATATGGCTCTCTCTCTTTTGGATATCAGTTCTCTGGTTGTGAACCGAAACCTCCGCCCTCACTCAAAACCTTTACCCTTTCTACCACCCTCTTCAAAATGTTAAATTCAATAAATGTTACTTTACTTCTTAAACAATACAGGTTATTGAAGATCTAAAAACATTTGCATATATGATAAAACAAGGAAATCAACTAAAAATGTTCAAATTTGGAGAATTTGAAACTTTCAGAAGCTGTATCTCAAAAACTATTATAGCTAACAAGTCCATTTTGGTATTAACTTGTAACAAATTTAATGTAGTTTAAATATGTAAAATATTATGTTTGCCAAAAACGTGCTCTTTCATGGTCAAAATGGAGAGAATTCGAAAAAAGTACGAACATTTTGCATTTTGCCGGCTGCCATTACTCCAATAGACGAAATCTCAGATGGCCGCGTATCCAGAATTAAATCTTTTTATGTGTATTATACGTGTGCCAAGTTTTATGTTTCTATCATTAAAGGCACAATTCGGTCACATATCTGCTGTACTAATAGGAGTAAATATTTGAATTGTTACCTTGCTCACTCCAAGCACTTTTTTTAACACTTAAGGCAACTACTAAGAAATTTACACGTAAAAGGAAGTAGTGTGGGGTCCATACCAGATTTTATTATTATTATTATTATTATTATTATTATCATTTTTTTTTTTGAAAAAGTACATTTTGCATTATTTTAATTGAAAAAATCTGGTATGGACCCCACACAACTTTCTTTTACGTGTAAATTTCTTAGTAGTTGCCTTAAGTGTTAAAAAATTGCTTGTAGGGCGCAAGGTAACAATTCAAATATTTACTTCCCTAATCTGCCACGAAACAATGCAAAAAATATTTTACAATGGTTAATTTTCTAAATATTGCTGATTTTAATATCATTCAGTGAATTTTTCGCAAAATATCGCCAATAGCGCCAAGTTGAACCCAAATTCAAAAAATAATTTTTTCGCCAAATTTGTCGCCAACTTGGTGATATGTCGCCAAGTTGGCGTAAAACACGTGGCGATCAAAACCTTGGCGACATGTCGCCAAGTGGTCGCGCTAATTCATATCACTTGAGTCTGCATTGAAATTAACACTGATTTACCCCAAAAAAGGGGTAAAACACCCCCTTGGGAACATTCGAATGCAACCACAAGGGGAGGTGCACAACTAGACCATTCCCAAAGCCTACATACCAAGCTAGAAGCTTCTACGGCATATAATTTTTGAGTTATGCTACACACATACGCACATACATCCGCACATACGTACATACAGACGTCACGAGAAAACTCGTATATAACTCGGGGGTGGTTGAAAAGGATTTTTCGGCTGCTTATATGTTGGTAGGTACATATGCACGTGCTGACAGGTCGAAAAAACTACTGAACATTCATTCAGGGGAGCAAAATCAAAATTTAGACTCAAATTTGAGTGATTTTTTTTTTCGCGATCACAATACTTCCTTTACTACGTAAAAGGAAGTAAAAAGAAAACTCTTACAAAAAGTTTGCCCCCCTACTTTTCAAGGCAAAATTACGCCTATGCTCCTCACCCTTATCTTTGACGTCTTTTTTGTGAAAAACTAAACTTCTGTGGTTCAATAGGCTTTTTACTTTCCTGATACATTTCATGCAACTTCTGGCTGTCACACAAACTGGAGAGGCTATTGAAAAGACCAAAATTTCAGACAAGATATATTGAGTAATTCTGTATATTTTCTGAAGTATATAGTAGTCTGTATATGGGTCATTCCAACGAAAATAATACAAATCATGTCTGAAACTCTTTACTTAAGATTATCAATTTAAATAATTTCCACCAACGAATCTTATTTTTCTTTATCGAGTTTCCATTTATTTGTGTATAATGAAGTGTAAACAACAAGTACATGACTCATTTATGAAAGGATTTTAAATATTTTGATCACTTTGTTTAACAGAGTGGACATGTAACAGAGTGGACAAATAAGCCTTTAAAAATATCTGTATAATCACAAAGAAAAGTTAGAATCACAGAACAAGCATAAAGTGGAATAAACAGCCTAAAACTGTAAGTCTGTCTGCAATTTCAAGAAAAAATCTATTTTTTTCATCATGAAATCGGCTCTAACAGAGTGGACATCCAACAGTTCAAATTAACTATCATAAGAAAAGAATTAGGCTCACCCTGGTTGTTAACTACATAATTCAATGTAGCGAGCAAATCATGGCAGTTATACTACCTATATTTTTAATCAGATTGAATGCAATTGTTTATTTTATTTCCAAAAGGCATATAACAGAGTGAACAATTCGAAACAGAGAAAATCTAGGGATATCTGCAGAAATGGTGTCAGAAGTATCTTTTGTACAGTGCAGTGTAATTTATTTTGTTGTTATATTTCAGTTTAATTTTAAATCACATTTAAAATTCTAGCAATTTTAAGCTGGGACACGTCATTTTCTTCTTCTTATGACAAAGATAATTTTTTTTGTGTCCTTTCTTAATGGATTATACCTAATCAATTGATACTTGATGGCACAAAATTAAATGGAGAGCCAATAAAAAATACACTTAATGGGTGGTAGTTATTTAAATTGATTTTAAAAAATTCTAAAGTCTTGGACATGATTTGTACCATTTTTGTCGAAATGACCCATATTCCAGATTTTACAGAAACCTGCAAATTTTCCACAAATTTTTAAAAAATACAAGTAGAAATAAATTTCTCTCAAATATTCACTAGAGAGGAATTTTATTGAACTTCGTTGAACAAGAGAGGATGTTTTTCAATAAAGACAGATTTTTTTTTCAATAAAAGTACAAATTTCAAAGGCACAGGAAAATAATAATGCATGTGCAGTGAGATAGGTGAAAACTATATCGCTAAAATTTAAGGTACATGACGTCAGTAATACGGCCTTGGCAGCCATCCAAGTACATTTAGTTTCCATTTCTCATACTGAAAAAATTAAGCAACATGATATGAACAAAAAAAATACATTGCTTTAAAATCTTGTTTTTCCCTTGAAAAACCAGTACTGAAGCACATATGATATTACAGGAAGTTAATGGGGAGTGTTTTCTTCTCTATTGTGTTTCCAGAAGTTGATTTAAAATGTTTCAAGATGTGTGAGAATCAGTTTCAAAAGAAGTTCAATCTATCACTCCAATAACTTTTTTAACTGAAGAAAACCTCAATATCCATGCTGTGCTAGTGGAAAAAGATACTGTCTAGCTGCGTTTTGCGCGCCTGGCAGTCACGATCGCTTCCATTTGAAAAAGAGGTGATAGGATAAGGAGACGCACTTGCTGCTTTCGCTTCTTACTTCCTGTTGAATGTTACTTCGCATTTCTCCCCTATTTTGAGGAAATCCAAAGAGACCTCAGGCATGCGCAGATGCAGGGAAGGTTTTATGATAAAAGATTAGACAGTAATTGAATTGCGTTAAAAGATTGATGGCAAAGAATCACCATTTCCTCTGGTTCCAATTTAACTAGTTTCAAATGAAAACTGAAAGTGACATGTGTTTGTGTGCAAAGCATTCCAAAATTTATTATTCTGAATTATTTTTCTAAATTATATTATTTATTACTTAATTATTTATTATTGAATTTATTATTGAATTATTTTACTAAAGTGTTGAATCTTCATTAAAACCTGTGAAAAACCCGCTTCAGATTATCATAAAACCGGGTCAATAACATTAATAAGACAAATGAATTACAATATAGACGTAGTCATGCATAAAAAAAATATATTTGATATTTAGTTTAACCTTTTGGATCCGGGCTGTTTATATAGGAATTTTTCTTTTGACCCAGCTAGTACGACAATTTAACCACAAATTTATTTTCCATTGAAAAGAGAAAGTAGAAACAGTCGTACCAGGCGTATGAAACCGTGAAAAAATCCCAGGCTCCAAAGGGTTCAAGTGAAAATTTCAACCTTGTCCTCTAAACTAGACGAGACTTATGGTACAACATGTTACAACCTGGTTCCTGAAGGTGAAGGCAGAAATTGCTATAATTAAAAACTAATAACTTCAGTCATACTTTTAAAAAATATTTGGTTTAAAATTCTCATAAAAGTTTAAAATTTAGACTTGTTACATAATTTATTTAATCGAATGGAGAAAAATTTCAGTGATACAATGCAGGAAAAAGATGTGACTTCAGTGTTTCAGTACTGCTGTAATAATTTTATGAATAGTTTTTTCTTCCTGGTATTATTACTTATTTATTTGTTAATATTTTAGACCTTTGAGAAATTTTTAACATGTAAAACGATGTCTCAAACAATAATGAGGGGGGGGGGCTACAAATGATGTAAAAGAATGCTGTATCAAGTGGAATGTTAACTTAAACATGTCTAAACATTATTAGAAGTAAAATTAACTAAGTGTAAAACCACATGTAAAGTTAGCGAACCAGTAACATAGATGGTACTTTAACTAATGAAAACAACAAGATGAAATAGAGGAAAGAACAACTGATTTTCATTTTAATAGTTATTTTGTTTTTGTTTTAGTCATCTACAGTACGTCCACCTATCGATTTTTCAAATACATTGAAAATCGTGATGTTGCTAAACAGGTTTTGAAGGAAAGAGGTCTTAAGAAAATTAGGCTTGGTATTGAAGGTCAGTAAGTTTTTAGCGCCTTTGAAATTACATCATATATATATAGACTTTTTAAATGATTGAAAGTTGCATTTGTGTCTAAATAATATCAGTTAATATCAAATAATATAGAAACTGCATTTATGTGCTCGAAAAAAAAATTGTGTTATTAAGTTTTTCCAATTGGCAGTTTAAACAGTGTTAACACTTTCAGGTCTGAGCCTTTTCGACCGCGCATCTCCCTCCAGAATGGGGGTTTTTGTCGCTTTTCGTGATTTTGTAAAAAAATACTTGGAAAAAGTAAATGTTGGTAATTTTAATTTTATTAAATACTTCAAAATGTTTTCTTTCATGATGAAAGACCTATTTAGTGAAACAACAATTAATATTTAGTAAGAAATTGTCGAAAAATGCATGTTTGGAACTTGAAAAAAAAGTTCTGCATAGGAAAATATCATTTTTGACCATGAAAATATGCACAAATTTAATTAAAAACTTACCCAAATCTTGAACAAATAGTTAAAAAAAGATTTAATTTTCAAATGCACATTAGTTTGCAAAATTTGCTTTGTTGTCGTACATTTCAAAACACGGATTTGCACTGTCACACGCTTGCACTAACTCGTATAGGTCTCGATTCTAAGCGTGTCCTGCAGTTAATTCTGATTGGTGGTGCCATCTATATATTTTTTTAAAGAAAGTAAAAGGTCCATAGATAATATCTAAAAGGGATTGAAACGAAAAAAAAACCGTATTTTCATAGCTACATTAGCTCAAACTTGACCCCAAGCTGAGCTCGGACTTAGTCATCTTCAACAAAAACGGCACCCCGAGCTGAGCTCAGGCTTAGACCGGAAAGTGTTAAAACATAGGTATAATTAGTTAGATGAACAACAAGAGATCAGTTCCATCAGCAAATGAAACCACCTAATAAATGGGCAAACATCTGAAAATTAAAAACAGAAAACCCAGAGTGAAACTTGAATAAAAAAAATGCTTAATGTATCAGTTTCAAAACAAACAACTATAAATTTTCAGTGGATGAGTGCAGGAGACATGAACAACTTTTGTTCATTTATATTCGTGATTCGCCAACCCTCCCGAATTCAATAGCAGAATTGCGGCTTCTACAGGGTTACAGTATACATCTATATATGTTTGTGTATTCTGAAGTCTGACCAGGAAATTAATAGTTCTTTCTTTATTATTATTATTTTTTTTTAATTTCAGAATTTTTTCTTACATGAATTAATAATCATATAAATTTCATTTATGCATTTTGAAAAAAAGAGACGATTCAAAAACTGCATTTTTTCACTGGTTGAAATTGTTTATTCACTGAATTACTCTTCTTTTTTTTCTTTTGATAAGATTTTAGAAATGTTTCTTAGATAAATTTTTTAATTGTAACTTTTATTCATACAATTGCATTTTTTTGCTGGTTAATAGTGTTCATTTACTGAGTTGCTGCACCGCTTTCCATACAAACCCCCCAAAAAACCTGAAACAGAACCATAAAAGCTATCTGATTTATTTATTTATTTATTATGAATAATTATGCTTATGAATAGAAATATTTTTTAGGTCATGTACCAAATAAGACAATGAGAAGCAAAGCAATGTAAGGGCCAAATTTGAATAGGAAAGTTTTTTTAAGTGAAAATTTTGGCGATAATCAATAAAAATTGCAGAAGAACCTCGCCACTGTTTCAGGAGAAGAGATTGCACTATTAGTCTTGGTAGGTGCTGCTATATAGCACAATTTAGAAAAACTTCAAATGAAAGCCTAACTAGGATATGTGCTTTAAATGTGTTTTACTCAAATCTTTAAAATGTCCACTTACATTCCTTTTCTTTTCACTGCCTCAAATGTTAATAATGAAGTTCTAAAAATGAAATCGAGTTCAGAGTGATTTCATCATCAGGTGCAGAACAAATTGACACTACTTTTGTCGACTCACTTTTTCAAATACCGATAGACTCTCAATATCTCGACTTCCCGTAACTCGAATTTCCTCTTATGTCAAAATTTTTGGACGGTCCTGAATTTATATAATGCTGTATAATGCAATTTTTTCCCCGTTAAATCAAAGTCATCCCGCTTATCTCAAAGTTTCAGGCAGCCTTTCTAAAACATTTTTATTGTCCATATTTTTGCTTATTAGATTTTTAGAAACAAAACCGACCAATTACTTGACCTTTAAATTTCTGATAGAATTTTTACTGCCATTTTTACCATTTGCATCTTTAGTGAGGGAGCAATTTTTCTTATTTTTTTGATTGAATGCATAATTTAATTGATATGCACTCAGTCGACTCTAGACTAGAGAAGAGGTTAGAGTTGGAAGAGGCATTAGCAATACAAAGCGTTCCCATAACTTATCCTTCCCCAGTTTGATAAGTGGAAATTGTCCTGATGCAGTGTATCTGTCCCTTGGGAGAAGGCTAAACCAGGAAAATTCTTCACTTGATGAAGTTTGACTGATGGCAGAGCTGTTGAATGCTCAACTGTTAGAAAAATGCACATAGAAAGCACAATTTTTAGCGATATTTTTAATGATTCTTTTGTTTTCTAATATTAGAGTCCTATTTTTGCACTTCTGGAGAAAAAGCAGAAGTTTTCGTTCTTTTCTGTGCATTTGTGGGTGCGTTTTTCTAATAACCACTGTGAGGGTCTTAGAAAAGATAAATAATTTTAAATTTTCGGTACTTCGAACTTGGTTATGTTGAATATTTTTCTTTGTTCCTAGTATTTCAAGATAACGAGGATCGACTGTACATAAGTTATTTAGGGCTAAAAGTTAAAAAATAAGCTGCCCTAGTGAAAGTACTTTACTTATATGATTTGTTTAGAAAAAAGAATGCCAACACACACATCTTTGAATTTCTATTTTTACCTGAAGGTTATCTGTAATGTGTATGACACCAGTTTGGACATTAGTGTCAGACTTCTCAATTTTAAGGAACTTTCCTCCAAATACACTGGTGGAAAGTTTTTAAATGCATTGCTTTCTCCCTTTTTTTATAAATTTTAAGTGTTAGTTTTAAAATATTGGCCATCCCACAGAATATCAAACACGTCCTGCATGTTCCAGATCTATACTTTACTCAAAAAATAATATTTTAATAAGTTTATATAATAAAAAAATATATATCTAAGAAACCATACTTTCTTTTAAATTTTAACATATGTTAAAATCAAAAATTTTTGAGACTAATCAGTAACTTGGATTGACATAGACTATACCTATAATTATTTAAGAATCAAAATTAAATTACCCATTTTAAAAGGGAAGTATTGAGTGATTCCATATCAACTCACCGAACGGGGGTCGCACGACCGACTTGGATTTTCTTTAAATTTGGCACACAGGTTGATTATATAGAGGCATGGAAAAGTCCAAATTTTTTGGTTCCTGCTCTACTCATTTTCTGAGATACATGCCCTCAAAGTATGTCCAACCCGTCAAAATACTAAAAAAGTAATGTTATTTAATCATTTTTTTAAAAAAATTGTACTCATGCAATATAAAAGTGTTAGATATCTATGTAAATTAGTTAAACCAGGCATTCAGAAAAAAAATACTAGAACGTTCATAATGAAAATTGCTAAGGTACAGGGCTCTTTTAAGTTTTCACCACAAAAACTTGATTTTGCCGATTTTGCTAAAATTGAGGAATTTATTCCAAAAAAAAGAAGACATAACCAAAGGTTTACTCACTTTCTGGTAGTGTACAGATGTTTACTGTAAATATTTAAACAATGCATAACTAGGGTTTCTCACTCTTTCTTGGAAATATTTAAGCTTAAAGATAAGCCATAAGGCAAAAACATGCGATTTTGGCCATCTTGGCACCCATTTTTCTCATAAAGGGAGAGCAGTAGAAACTTTATTTATTTTTTTTTAACAGGCTACTGATATATTAGCTATTCACAGGAAAAGAGTTTACTTTTGGTTATTTCTTGCGTTAAGAGATATCCTGCTGACAGTATATGCATGTTTTTCGCAACGACCATATGCATTTGTTCTCCCTCTCATGGACTTAAAATTAATTAAACCAAAAAATAATGATATATTTATTAATAGCTGTATTATCTACCCAATATGTCATGAAATTTAATTTATTAAATCATTGAACAATAAATTAGATATTTGATGAAAACAAGAAATAGGATTTCTCCGATACCTGAGCATTATGCATTCATAATTCTAAAGTACTAAAGAATTTCTTGAAAAATCAATTAAAATAAATTAGCTCTGAATATTTATCTCATAAGCAATACCTAATCTTGTGATTGGGATACTCCTGATTGGCTCTAAACAGGAGGATACCCTCGCTCTTTGTTGCAGTATTTTTTTTTTTCTTTCAAATGGGGCTGCAGTAGAGTCACAACCTTTTGCAGATCTAGTGCGATCCCCCAATTAAGCATCCATTCATTCACGTAGCACCAGAATCGGCGGAATGCTATTGCCATAAGAATTTTGACGCCCAGTTGCTGCCAGATGGAGGCACCTAGGTTCTTTTTTATCCAAAAGAGCACTAGGATTTAATTTTGTCTAGGGATATTCAGAGCTAAACGAATACCCCAAGGGATCTTTTACATGATGCCGCATAATCATACGACATGGGCGCCGAGGATTTTCCGCATCTTGAAAATCCGCTGACCGGCCAACTCCAGGATCGAACCCGGGTTGTCGGGGCGGAAAGCCGACGCTCTACCACCACGCCACCAAGTCGACAAATTATTTTGTAGAAAATAGAATGTATGCTTCATGGTATCTGTGATTTAGTATTTTAGTGACTAAACTTATTCTTGTCAGTTCTTATCAGTGCAAAGCACATGTCAGTTTTGTAAAGATCAGTATGGGAATAAATTAGTTCTACTAATTTTAATTCTTCAAGCATTGCTTTATAACTGTTAATAAAGTAAGATGGAATTCGATGCTGAAATTAATATCTCTTTATCACCATGCTCAGTTAGTAGCCCATCAAATAAAATTTGTCATAAAATATCCTACATCAAAGGAAAAGGCCTCATTTATTTTCCTGATATTCATGTGATATTCAAGAAATTCTGCAATTAAAAACAGAAATATCTATTCTGTTGCTATGTGAAAGAATGGATGCCTAATTGGGGGATCGCACTAGGTCTGCAAAAGGTTGTGCCTCTACTGCAGCCCCATTTGAAAGAAAAAAAAAATACTGCAACAAAGAGCGAGGGTATCCTCCTATTTAGAGCCAATCAGGAATATCCCAATCACAAGATTAGGTATCGCTTATGAGATAAATATTCAGAGCTAATTTATTTTAATTGATTTTTCAAGAAATTCTTTTGTACTTTATAATTATGAATGCATTATGCTCAGGCATCGGAGAAATTCTATTTCTTGTTTTCATCAAATATCTAATTTATTGTTCAATGATTTAATAAATTAAATTTCATGCCATATTGGGTAGATAATACAGCTATTAATAAATATAGCATTATTTTTTGGTTTAAATTAATTTTAAGTCCATGAGAGGGAGAACAAAAGCATATGGTCGTCGCGAAAAACATGCATATACTATCAGCAGGATATCTCTGAATGCAAGAAATAACCAAAAGTAAATTCTTTTCCCGTGAGTAGATAACATATCAGTAGCTTGTTTTTTAAAAAAAAAATTAAAGTTTCTACTGCTCCCAGTTTATGAGAAAAATGGCTGCCAAGATGGCCGAAATCGCATGTTTTTGCCTTGTGGCTTATCTTTAAGCTTAAATATTTCCAAGAAGGAGTCAGAAACCCAAGTGTGAGTAAACCTTTGGTTATGGCTTCTTTTTTTTTTTGGAATAAAATCCTCAATTTTATCAAAATCGGCAAAATCAAGTTTTTGTGGTGACAACTTCAAAGAGCCTTGTACCTTAGCAATTTTCATTATGAACGTACTAGTATTTTTTTCTGAATACCTAGAGTAACTAGTTTTCATAGATATCTAACACTTTTATATTGCATGGGTACAATTTTTTATAAAAAATGATTAAATAACATCACTTTTTTAGTATTTTGACAGGGCGGACAAACTTTGAGGGCATGTATTTCAGAAAATAAGTGGATCAGGAACCTTAATATTTGGATTTTTCCATGCCTCTATATAATCAACCTGTGTGCCAAGTTTAAAGAAAATCTGAGTCGGTCGTGCGACCAACTTTTCTTTTTTCTGGCGAATTGGTATGGAATCACTCGATTGTATAGTATTGTAAATCAATTTAGGCAATATGTGCTATTATATTCGTGTAACAGTACTTAGATGTTTTTAACTTGTTAGTACTTCCGTTCGAGTGAAAGAAAAAAATGTATATATATATATAAATATGTATATTGCTATTTTTCTAAACAGATTTAAATGTTTTTTTTTTTTTTTCTACTTTCAACAAATCAGGCTACCCAACTTACAAAGAAAAAGTGAAATGCCGTCCTGGAGGCAGAGCGGAGGTTATATATAATTACGTCCAAAGACCTTTTCTGCGTATGTCCTGGGAGAAAGAGGAAGCAAAAAGTCGACATGTAGACTTTCAATGTGTGAAAAGTAAATCCATCACCAATTTAGCTGCAGCTGCAGCTGATGGTGTTCCTGAAGTTGCTGCACCTGCTAATAATCTTGCAGGAGTCGTTGATGGTGCTGTAGGTGGTATTGCTGACGATGAAGGTGCTATTCTTCCGCCTCATCCTTCCCCAAGGGAGCCATATCCAGATCGTTTGTCACTGGATGATATTGCTTAAATGAAACAAAGATCAAAATCTTGTTGCTTTTTTAATTTATGGAAGTTACATACGCTGTTTTTCGGTTAAAGGTTGTCCTAAAACGTGTGAAGTATCAATGCTTCAAATATGAATTGTCTGTTCGTTCATTCATGTATGTTGCTTCCTGCTGTGAAAGTGCTGCTAAATACTCTTATAATAAATTATTTTTATCTGTCGTTCTCAACTCCTTGTTCCCTGTGTACCACATCTCTAATCTCATGTATCAAGTAACTGTTGTATAATAGTGTCTGATTTATTTTGATACTTTTCCTCAATCTTATTAATTTTTTGCATATCAGATTTAAATTAATTTGTCTGAAATAAAAATTGTTCACCAGGGTTGTTTTTTTTTTTTCAACTCTGCAGTCTTTTTTTATATAGAAATTATACACAGATGTTTTTTTTTAGAACGTTTAGTTTATTCATATTGTTTGCATAAATTTTGATTATGATAAAACTAGTCAGCCTTTTTTTTTTTTTTTTGCTTTTTTCATTTTCCAAATTGAATGTACAGGTAATAGAACAAAAGCCGATTCCAACCGTGTAAACAATGGACACTCTATGTTATTTCATTTTTATAATGAAGATGAGTTTCGCTAGATTTGTTTATAGAGATCATTCAGTGTTTCAATTGTATTGTCATTACTTAAAATTGAGGTGATGCCTACATAAAAATCGATTGATTGCTAGAAAAATTAAATCAACAAATTTCTAATTTGATCATATCATTTTTTACTATTGTTTATACTCTATTATATTTATTATGCGTCTCTTAAATTATTTAACTGAATGAGTGCAAAATTTTGTGCAATGTTTTATTTACCTGTAGCTTTTGTTGTGAAGTATTGTTTTCTAGTCAATACACTACTATTTAACGTATAATCTTACATTTATTTGAGCTTCAGTTTCAAAAGTTAATGTTTAGTTTTTGAAAGTTATTTTTTACTCAATATGTTTTATTATTTCACCATTTTGAAATACATTGAATTCAAAAAAAGGAAAAAAGCCTTTTTAAATTTTGTAGGTATTGTTACGAAATTTATGTAATTGCTGAATAATTATTTTTAAGCAAAAGTATAGAAGTTTTTTATGTGACTGAAAAGTAGTTTATGTTTTAAATGGCACATTGTATAAATAAACAACTGTAACTTTCTTTAGAAAACGTCCTTTTAAAAAATTTCACTCTACTTACTGTTGCCAAACTTACTACTTTAAACAAAAAGATCAATAAAATGTACGTTACTTTTAAAATCTTCACCCATTTTTTAAAATAATCTGTACAAATGTCACACTTGTCTTAGCACTATTTTGTATAACAAAAGAAATGTAAGCAAAATTAATGATATGTTGATTTATTTTAATTAAGTTTTTGCATAATGTGTTGAAATTTAATAGATTTAACTCAAGCAAATTTGTTTAGATTTAAACCTTTTACCTATTCGAAAGGTTTGTAACACATACTATAACAAACACTTATGAAATTGTTAATATATATCATAATGAGCTCCAAAATTATGTTTAAGCTTTTATTTGCTAATCAGTAGTCTAATTATAATGATTTTCTTTATTGTTCATAAAAAGTTAAAAATTAGCCATAAATTAGTTTTGTTTCCATAATATAGATTTTTATCGGAACAAAATGATGAATATCCTCAAGTGGTGAATTTGAAAATGTAAATGCCCTGGTGGTCTTATACTCCTTAATAGTAACATTTATTTTTGCTTGCTTTAAGAAATATATGATACCTAATATTTAATTTTTTGCTATAATAGCTTCATAACTTAATTTCACTTTTTTAGTGAATGTAGTGTAGAATCTTTACTTTTCGATCAAGAAGTGATATTGAAAAATGTACTTTTTTCTTGACATGAATTAAAAACATTTCCTTCTATAATTATTTTGCATGATGAGAAATATGCTGCTTCAATATTATATAACCTAAAAAGAGGGGTTTTGGAATTATTCCTCCCCTCTCCATATTGTGTGCTTTCTTTTTGTTACCGTATTATACAAAAGGAATGAAATATTATTACAAAGAGTAGTAACAATGTTAAACATAAGACAAATCAAATCATATTTTATAAATGATCATACATTTATAAGTATTCTTCTCTCCTAATCCATTAAATTTGATTCAATTGCAAGTAGTTTAATTATTTTCATTAGTGTCCTGTGTATTCTTAGTTCTGACCAATTTCTCAAACAAATACTAAAATGTTGTGTCATTATGCATCTTTTTTTTTTTAAGTTTCGTTATTATTTTTTGACATCCTAATTTGTTTGATGCTGAATTAGATGTAATGAATGCATCATTTTATTGTTTTAAAATGACGTTTCCGATCCTAATCCATTCTTAATGTTATAGAATCTCATTAATTTATTTCTGAGTTTGTACTCTTAAAAAATGAATTTATTAGAAATTCTGTTTCTCTTAACTTCATAATAGTACAAGATCTGACTTAGGTTTACTTACCCTAATCGAGTTTCCTAATAAGTTATGTATGAAAACGTCAATAAGAATATTTCAAACACAATGGCGTAGGGCTGTCTAAGTAAAAGTGGTCCAACCATATGCTTGTCGCAATTTTAAAAAAAATCAATAACTAAGCAATTCTACAGATTTTCTGCAGGTATTTTCAAATTAAAAAAGACATTTGGCAAAAGCTGCTGCAAAATTTCTGGTAATTTCTTGCAGAATTTTTTGAAGGCACATAATTCTGCCAGCCACACAGTTTCTTAATCACATAATCATTCTCCCGCGAAAGTATCAAGTTTTGGGCCCAAAAAGCGTCATTTGCGAGAAATTAAGTTCCAGTTCAAATTTTTAAAAATCTGCTAAAAAGTTGCAGATTCCTGCAAAAGTTGGAGATACCTTCAGAAAATATAGGAAGTTACTCAATTAAAAGCAGTTCACTTTGTGCGCAAATGAGCAAAAACAAAAAGCGACGTTTAAAAACACAAATAGATAAAGTTAAAATTGGCAAACATGTTTCAAAGGCATAGAGCCTCTTTCTTCAGTGCCAAGCAAGAAATGAAAAGAAACAAAGCACCGGGAGAGTTTAAATAGCAAAGGAGCAAAAGCTAGGCCAATCAGGTGTCAGCATGTGCCGAGCCTTAATTTGGCGTTGCGTTGTCAGAAAATTTAAAAGCATGAAGTAAAATTGGTGAGATGTGTGGAACTGTAATATTTGTAACGAATCCTTTGCAGTTCCTCACATCTCGCCAATTTTACTTCATGCTTTTAAATTTTCTGACAACGCAACGCCAAATCAGGGCTCGCCACACGAGTACACCTGATTGGCCTAGCTTTTGCTCCTTTGCTATTTAAACTCTCCCGGTGCTTTGTTTCTTTCCATTTCTTGCTTGGCACTGAAGAAGGAGGCTCTATGCCTTTGAAACATGTTTGCCACTTTTAACTTTATCTATTTGTGTTTTTAAACGTCGCTTTTTGTTTTTGCTCAGTTACTCAATTACTGAAACTTCAAATCGTGACAACCCTATAGTTGGATCACTTTTGTTTAGACAGCCCTATGCCATCGTGTTCGTAATACTTTTATCTACAATTTTGACCTTTTTTTTAATACATGATTTTATAAATGACCTTCAGTAATATTTGTGCCAAACTTGGGTTTTATTGTGTGCAACTGTCTTTTATAGTTACCTATTTATATTTCTTAAAATTTATTTATTTTACTTGCTCAATGTATGAATTTTTTTTATTGTGTGTCTTGTATTCCTTTTTACTAATTTTAAACTAATGCATTTTTTAAATTTCTGTATACTTATTTTCTTGCAAATTTTGTTTTCAAATAAAATCTTCATTAGAATAATTAGATTAAAATAAAGTAGGTATTTTCTATATTTATACTTACCGAAAGTGAAATCTGTAGTTTACATTAAGAATTTTATTTGTTTTAAATGTTTAGAAATTTCCAAAATTTTTAACAATTGTTATGCAATGAATTTATAATAAATTGTTGAAATTATTTGAATTTGTAATATTACCCTTTTATGTATTTATTTATTTATTGATTTCTGTAAATATTTTGGCAAAATTTTTGATGTGCAGGGTGTGGCAAAAACAACGATCTGATTTGGCACACTACTACTCTTGGTATAGATTTTTTTTTTTTTTTTTGTAAAGTTACTTAAAACATTTTGGTTTTTCATAAACATCGATCAGATAGATACCCTGCTATAGCTTTGTGAATCTCCATTTATTTAAAAAGAAGATTTAAAATTATTCTTCGAAACAAGAGCCTTTGCTGACCTAAGATTTTTCTGGCTGGGTCAAGGGCGGATCCAGCTTCTGGCTAAGTAGGGAGTCATTTTCAGTAAGGGGGGGGGGGGGGCAAAGTGCAATTTTTGGGCAAAAATGGGGGTTTTTGACAATTTTTTTCGTAGTATAAGTACCAAAAATTCAATTTTTTGCTATATTTTGTCGGTGCGCCTGGGCTGGGCGTAGCGTACTGCTCCCCTTTCAGTGTTCCCTATTAATTAGAAAAATTGCTTCCTAATAGGTTTTTCTTTAACGCAAAATTTGCTAATAGATGCAAACTTAATTTCTTAAGTCATTATGCCAAATTTAGCAGCTAAAAATCACACATCATATCACTTTCCCTTTCTTTAACTGCCAGTTTCAGTAGCACCTCTCTGGCAATATTATCAGGATTTAAATCATGCATTTACCCAAGGCATCAAGTTTCTGAAGGTAACAAACACAACCAAATTTAATGAATCAAAATAATGTACCAAACAAAGGGGTAAAAGTAAAATCCAGAAAGTGTACTCCCTCAGTTGAGTATAGGTGCCCATTAGGAGAGTAGGTGTTCCCATTTGAAAGTATACCTCGCGCGGCTGCTTTTCATTTTCGACTCAGCACCAGATACAGTACTAGGTATGGTCTTTAAGAGGGCCATTGATCTTCATTGGGATCTATAATTTGACTAGGACCAGCCCAGTTGGGCCCAGAGCCTGTTGCTGGTTGTCACATTTGTATTTGTATTTATTTGTATTTGTCTCTTATTTGGATTTGTGAGGTAATTTCTGTTTTAGTTTTTGTCACTTCAAAAGAAGCATAACACTATGCCTTTCTAGTTTGGATTTTTAAAAGAGTGTATCTGATTGCTGTGTATTGCGCAGGTCACACTCATTATGATCTGGTTCAGCTGTTCCTCATTTGATGGATTGTGTGGGGGGGGGGGGGGGCTCAAGAAGCATAATATATTTGAGCAGTTGTATATGTGTTTTGCTGTTTTTCCCAAAGGTGGTCTAAGACTAGAGATCAGTGGACAAATTTTGTGACTCTAATGGTGAATCAGTACTATTGCTGGCGCTGTAATTTAATTTATATAAATTTCAAAACTTTAAATAAAATTTCCATTTCAGAGCGTTCATTTTTTCCTCACCTTCCATATTGATTTTCAATGTGATAAAACTCTCTTCGTCCTGTTGCGAAAACAGCGATTTATATTTTGGTATTGCGTATAAATATTTTGCTCAATTCATTTGAGAAGTCATAAAAATTAGAGCTTGAAAGTCATTTCAATCACAGTTTATACATAACATAAATACTCAAACTGTGTTGTAATACTTGCAGCTTAAAGACTACATGGGGTTATACTAAGATATTTGTGGTATAATCAACAATATTGTCTCTCTGTGTATACTTCTCATAAGATGTGAAAATGTAATGATACTCATGATTGTAAACTGCAGTATTTTATGTTATTTAAGAAACATTGATGATGCTTATTCATGCATACATATCTGTATTTCCTTTCAAATGGTAAATTATATATCTGTAAAATTTTTGTATTGCTCATTATTCATTTAAAATGAAGGGAAAAGAATATATGTTGATGAGAAAATCTCGTGTCAGTTTCTTTTGTTATTTACTAACAAAATATTTCATTTTCAACCTCGTTTATTTTCTATTTACTTGGTGAGTTCTATTATAAAGTTCAGTTTGTTTTTGAAAGATAGTAATAAAATCATTTATCATTTCACACGTGCATACCGATCTCAGATTCATCAGTGTTTTAAAAAAAGGACCACAGACCCCAGGTCAGTTTTTCCTGATGAAACAATTGCACTCCATATGCACCACTTAGGTAAGTAGTACACGCTGAGCAAATAGGTTCCACTCATGCTACTGGAAATCCCAAAGAATTGACGAGTGGCAGCCCGGCGGTATGTTGTTGCTTTCTTGGTACGAGTGCAGTAGCGCAACCAGGGGTGGGCCCACAGGGTCCGTACCCCATCCAGAATGCTGAATTGCTGTGGCTTTTTTTTTCAATATTCTAAAAATTGAAGAGAAGAAAAGAACACGTCTTGGAAATCTTAGTGATTTTGATGAGAAAAAAAAAAAATGTTGGGGATAAATCTTAATTTCTTTCAAAAATAAATCACGGCATTTAAATCTTTTAACAGCTGCAGATTATTTTTGTGCCCCCCCCCACCGCCCCTTTTTTCTTTTCTTTTTTTTTTCTTCTAGTTCTTCTGAAAATAAGAAAATGTTCAAAATGTTATTCTTCCGAAGCCCTGTTCCCCACCCGTATCATTACGGAGCATCTCAAATTTCATCTCAAACCTCCAAACACCTGAAAAACAGCGAAAATCGTTTAAAATAGCGTTTTTATAGCTTCAATTTTGAGCTAAATGCAGTGCTCATTAACGTTAGCAAATATGGTTTTAAACTCAAGTGTTTTAAGATTCGTGCAAGTGCTCCCGACCCCCTTTATTTACTAACATCAAAAATCATTAAAACTTTAGTTTTTAAAACTAAAATTTCAAAAAAATAAATAAGGAGGCAGATGATTTGAATCCCTCCTAATATCGTTGGGTATGACCAAACTTTTTTTTTTTTTAAGTCTTCTATCTCTAAAAATCAACGGAAATCCCCAGATCTCCTCTTCAGATATTAACAAAAATTGCCTTTGCGTTTTTGAAACATCAACTGTGAAAAATTGTAGAGTGGGGAGGGCCAATGGATATGGATTATTTATTTATTTATTTTAATCAATTGGGGACACTCTCTGAGCCTCATCCCTTTCGATAAAAATAAACAATTTTTACGTTTATAAAACTTATATTTCTAAAGCTTCTCGAAACTTATCGTGCCTTTCTTCCCTCTAATATAGCCGAAAACTCTAAAACTTGCTTCTAACAACCTCAAAACTTGTTTAAAACTGCTTTTTTCGAAGTTCAAGAGCTAAAAATTACCGAGCCATTAATGTTACAAAATATGGTCTGCAACCGTGTTTGTAGGACTTCGGACTAAGTTCGAAAAAATTTCGACAAGGGCTCTCAACCCCCTTATCTCTAATATCACCCAAGATCGTCAAAAATTTTGTATTTAAAACGATAATTGGATGATAAGCTTAGCAGGCAGTATATATTTGAGTGGTTGCTATTGCATGAAATCCGAAAATGCGAACACTAATGTATCAAAACATTTAAGCACCTATTAACATTACTGAATATCGCTTTAAAACACCGTTTTCTGATCTTTCTGTTTTAAAATGGTTCCAGGAGAAAGATCCAGAGTCCCTCTTCCCATAACATCATCAAAATTCGTCTATTGTTGCGTCTTTGGAACTTCCAATTTCGAAAAATTGCTGGAGAGACTTTTCGCTTTTTCAAAAAGTGGATCGGGACAGTCCTTAAAACATCATCAATTGCCCTAACGTTAACAATTACCGCCTATAATCGAATTTTTAAGACTTCAATTTCTGAAAATTTTTCTTGCAATTCCGCCCCCTCCCTGAATTTTTCGTTCACCGAACATTACCAGAGACCGTCTGAAATTTCGTTTCCGGGCTTATATTTCAAAAAATTTCCGAGAAAGACCCCCCTTCCAATCAAATGAGAAAAAATTTTTCAGAGTGCCCCCCTAAAAATATTTTCTGGTTGCGCCACTGTATGAGTCGGTCATGGATACTGCAAATGTGTCTTGTTTGGTCGTGAAAGTCTCACTTTGAAAGACATCATTATTCGTAACCTAACATTGAAGGAGATCTGGGACTCTTATAAAGAGGTTCCCCATCCTTCTGTGCATCTTTTTACAGGTGCTATGAGTCTTAAGTTCCTTTTCAGGGACGACGAAACGAGACTGTATCCTGCAGTTACTGACGAAGAGCTATTAAAGGGTGGGAATATTAAACTTTTAGATTGTCTGGCAAGGTCTCTGGACCAAGATTGTATTTTCGTTATATCAACCAACTTCTCTACAGTAAAATTATAAACATTTAACAAAAATTTAAAAGCAAACTTTGGAGATCAAAAAATTGAAATTTAAATCCTGAATTTGAAATCGGAATATTAAGCTTTCTAATATAAAGTTTATTTACATCTTAAAATATTTACATAAAACCATTACAATGGAGGAATGGAGGCTTCTGTTCTATGTCTAATGTAAGTTCCCTCAAACTTTTTTTTTTTTAACTGAAGCATGAGGGACTTCCACAGCACATCTGGAGAGACCAAAAGTTAGATTTATTTAGTAGGGATTCACTGATAAGCAAATTGGCCGATTACTGATTAATCAGCTGTTGATAATCCGCCAAGCCGATCAATAATCCGAATGATTATTTTTAATGCTACAAATTTTACAATCAGATTTTTCCTTTTATTTTACATTTCCAACTTTAGAAATAATTAATCTAATTTACTTTTGTCAGAACCATTTTTTTTTACATTTTCCGAATTTTCGTAAAATGATTTCAAAGATTTATCCAATTTCTTTGAAGCAATTTTCATATTGTTTTATTAATTAAATTACAATAACACATAACAAAATTAACATATTGTTAATTATGCTAACTAGACATATAACTTAAAAAAAAATAGGAGGCTGGTTTGAGTACTCTAATTTAGGAGTGCTTTTAATTTAAATTTATTTTTCAGTTTTTAGTATATATAGAGCCATTTAATTCAAGACTTATTTTTTGTGAAAATCAGAGGTTATCTAAAAGCACTATGCTTAGGAAAAAGTATCGACAGACACGTGAAAAACGTTGCAACATTGTCGATATGTGTATATTTTTTCAAAACAGGAATTTGTATCAACTGTAAAGTTTATTTTTTATATTTCCTTCTTTGAATTATGTTTCGTTTTTATGCATTACACTTTGTACTACATGTTATACTTATGTTTACAGAAAATAATTTATTTCTTGCTTATAAATTAATCGGAGTTTCTTGTTCAGGGAATACTCAAAGTAATTTCATTTAAAACATATTTTTTTTCCGCCGGTTGATCAGCAAAATTTGACTGATAATAAATAAATAAAATACTTATGTTTTCGCATTCCAATTTAAAAGTCAGGAATTTAATTATTCCTAAGTCCAGTAGTATCACATGGATATCAGCTGTCAGGGTTATCTTTTAATATTCTATTCAGTTTTACCCGTCTTTATACACTTTTATACTACATGTTATAGTAAGGATTGCAAAAAAAAAAAAAACATTTATTTGTTGTCAAAAACATTATTCATCATGGTTTCTTGGTGAAGGCATACTTTAAAAAATAATATTTAAATATTTTTTCGCCAATTAATTAGCAAATTCTGCAGATTATTAATATAATTATGTATCAAACAAAGTGCTGATTTATTATATACATTATAATAATCAGCACTGCCAATTAATCGGTGCATCACTAATATTTAGTATGTTAAAAATTTTGAAAAGTTAAATGTAAATTACTTTCGTAAATACTGTGGGAAAAGATTTAAGGGATGGTGCAACATTTCAAGCAGACTTTTCACTCTCAACATTTCATCTTATTCCTTAATTGCAATGCTCAGTTAGGTGTCATCAGTAAAGCTTATTCTTAATAATCCTGTATTTATTCTTTAAAACAATAACCTTCATAAGGGGAAAAGAAAGAAAGAACCGTAACTTGAAAATTAATTTTTATTTTTGACACATTTTTTTTACAATATAGAAAGTTTTGTTACAAGATCAGTTTTTTTTTTAAATTTAATTAGTTATTTATAAAATACTCAACCACAATAAAACAAAATCTTTGAAAACTAAATATGAATACTGTAGGTGACATTTATTGAAACAATAAGAATTTATCCATGAGAAATAGTATGGCACTTAGTTTAAAACAGACAACATTTGTTTCATAAGCCAGTTCTTAATAGTGTCTTACCATTGTAACAAAATACAGAAAATATGAAGGATGCAGTTATATTTTTGACAAAACTGCATTATGGACTACTGTATAGAATTTTCAATCATATGGTAAACTTAATTTTGACTCAGATCACAGAAGTTTTAAACAAAACATGCAAGTCCCATTTCATAACAAAATATATAACACTTAGAAACACATTCAATAATAAGAGAAAGCATGAACATATGAAGGGCCAGGGGGAATAAGATGAAAGTCACTTTCTCGTCAATTTTGAGATATTAGAGCTATCTAAGGGCTATGAAGGACTATATCATCTGGTAGAGCAACAAGGGGGAAAAAAGATGAGAAGCAACCGAAATGTGCATGTAAACTCTGAAAATTACATAAGGAGCTACGAGAAATCAAACTTTGTTCTTCGTTTTTCTCGAAATCGCTTTTTGGTCACTTTCATCTTTTCCCCCCTGGCCCTTCATATAATTTTATGGATGATGAAACAATACTGCTTTCATTTATGTGGAAAATTATTATGGTCACTTCTACCATTCTTAGTACAACTGTTATTATAAATATATCATAGCTTTAGTATATCTGCATGTAAAACATATAAAATATGAATGAGAGCTCTACTGAGATTTAAAAAAGGTAGCCGCTTTTCATAAAAAAAAAATTACATGTAAAGCAACATGTCTTTTTTTTACACAATCCTCATTTCTGTAAAATATGTTTAGATTAATGTGTTGGTTGGATGATATTAAGAGGGTCGTTTCAATATAGTCCTTCACAATGTAATGGAGTCAACGGATTCAACATTTGTTTGGTTTTCAGTTATATCCTACATGTTATGTTCGTTCATTTGGTGAATTGTTCAGGTACTAGAGGCAAAAAGCTCAGCCAGAGAAGGAAAATGACACCAACCCATTCTGAGATATAATATGACAAAAAACTGTGTTCACAATGAGTCTCTATACATAAAGAGTGGCCACAGATTTAAAACGACATTCAAGCATTTTAATAAATGATTTTGGAAAAAGTGTTCATGATAATAAGAAAGGGGGACCAGAAATTAATTTATAAAAAAAAAAAAAAAACTTGCATTCCTGACACAATCTGGTGAAAAAATGAGTTTATGAAGACTTCCTCATTGCTTCAATTGAACAAACTTTGACCTGCTCCCAAAATCGAAAGACCCTAAGTCAGAAATATTCCACTGCACAATCTTTCTGCCACTGATACCTCAGCTGTTCAACAGATGAACAAAGAATGGCACATAAGTAGAAGTTAAAAAATTGCATGAAACGTACAAACTACATTTTATATGCATTATCTTCGAAATAATTTTGGTATAAAACAAACCAAATATTTTCAAAATATAAATATACTAATCAATATTCAAATATTAATATTTATAATTCGTATTACTCATCTGTAAAGACAGGGGAAATGTTTAATTTTTTCAAATTGTAAGAAACCGAACACTTAATGAAAGATAGTCAAAAGTAAAAGACTTAAATTTATCAGGCAAGTATATATACAGCATAAAATTATGTAACAAATGATGTCTGAAGTACACATAAACACAAAAGATGAATTTACATGAAAGAAAAATGCAATAATTAATAAATGAAAGATTATCATGTGCAATGAAATAGCTAAATACAACATAAAAATGGTTTCACATAAATAACTACAATTAAGTACTTTCAGATATTGGAAGTAAAAAAAGAGATATAGCATACTAGTATGTAAAAGTAAAAATAATTCAAAGGAAAAAGTCAGTACCATTTTTAATAGTGCATGCGTTCATTGATCATACAACCAACTTTTGTCAGAGAATATCTTGTACAAAAATTGTAAAGGATAGAAATATATCTAACAAATGAAACCAAATAATGTAAATGTAACACTAAAATGATCATTTGTGCTTCACATTGCATGATATTAATTTACTCCAGTAAATAAGGCTTACAAACAATGAAATGCTTCGACAACATTTGTAGGTCAAAAGTCTAGCCAAAGCATATTGTGCTTTTATTGCATTTACTTCCATTGCACTTACATGAAACTATAGTGGAATTTTACTTATATGTTTACATGCTTTGGAATAAACATAGCAGTCCAACACACAAATGAAAGTCTACTATGTACTGTTAATAATCAAATGCAAATAGACTAATGTTTCAAACAAAGTTATTTTTTGTCCATGTTCATCCAGTTGGAATTTTACATAAATATAAAATATATTTCCAATAAAAGTAAATCATCAATTCAATTTTTTTTCTGTGTATCATTATTAAAACAATGATGCCCTAGACGCAAAGAATATTGAAGGTTACTTTTTGATATATTTTTAATTATTATTGCTCATTCAATAAAACTTTGCTGTTGAATCTTTTTGTGATAAGACTTTACAACATTCTTGAAAATGTTTGCAGAGATGCAATCATGACAATAGAGATATTTCATATCTATCTTCCTGATTTTTGTTTGTTTTGAACAGAATCTTAAGCAAGCTTTATGAGCAATAAGTTAACTCCCATAAGCACGTACAAAGGCAAAACTGCACACAATATATCAACAGCTCGGTTGTGGCATCCAAAGACTGCAATTTTGTCTTTGTTAGAGAATCATAGGTCTGGAATAGTCAATAATCAGGTTATTGATATATTGCATACAGCTTAATACGTTTTAGAATTTAAATCCTCGACTCAAATTTTGAGACAGATTCAAATGTAACCTAGAGTAGAACTGTTATTGCAACCCACCTGGTGACTCTCAAGTCACCATGAGTCCCCTCTATCTAAATAATATATGCACAGGTCTAAATGGGGTATATTAATTCTCATGAAAGTAGTACATATCTCGTCTAAAGTCATGCATTTTTTCTGACATTAAAGCATACAAGCGTAAGATAAACAAATTGAAAAAAATGATCTTGACAAAATAATTACAAAAAAACATTTCTTCCAATATGAAATTTTGCATCTAAATATGTAAAAGTAAATGAGTTAATAAACAAATTAAAATTTTTTTATGAAATACAAAAGTAGCTGATTTTTCAGGTTTTTATGGGATAATGTCTTTAATTGGGTTTTCTCCTCCGCACCCGCCCCCCCAAAAAAAACCAGAATTTCCAGGAAGATAAAAAAATTACATCTAGTAAAATTTAAATTGTTAGCAGTTCTTTTATAAGTGTGACTGAAAAATAAAGCACCTTGAATTTTCTTTTTTACTTTGTTGCCAAATTGTTATATACACAATAAAATTATTTGTGCTTTGAATTCGCTTCATTTGGAATGAATATCTATTTTTTACAGCAAAGTAGGCTAAAAACATCAGTTATGGCACTTATTCGTTTTACTAACATTATGATATGTATTGCAGTACAATGAAATCACAGTTGTTACATTTATGCAAAACAAAGAACAGTTCTATATAATGTTTTTGATCAAACAAATGTATGTCAACAAAAACTAGAAAACCAATACAAACATTTACAAAACGCAAAAATACAATATGTTTCATCTAAAAAAAAGTTTGTAAATATAATTTTTAGGCATATTTTGTCCTCAAACTAAACAGCTTTGCTACAATGCACAAAAATGAAGTGTTATATTTCAATCAGAAAACATAATCTAAAAATTGACTAGTCATTTTAATGTTAAAATAATTGACAAAACACACAGCATATTTTTCCTTTTCTCTCTCTCTCTCTCCCATACAATCAAAGTAAAAAGTGGAATTTGACTAAGTTTAAGACTTAAAATTATTTTGTCACAAATATCACATAGTATAAGATCATAAAAAGGCAGAAGAAATATTCCTACTGTCTCAAAAATATTTACATCACATGTATGAACTACTGCAAATGGAGCAGCAGAATTTTGTTCCTTTTCAAAATTCTTGAAAGACAGCTTTCATACCTACATCTCACACCTCACTCGCAAAATCTAAATTTCACATTTTGAAATTTTATACAGGTTTTTCAACTTTGGAATACCATTTCAAGTGAAAACAGCTCTTTGTTCTAATAAGTCTTAAAAGTAATTACAGAAATGGAAAGAGAAAATATGATATAGATCATATGCTCTAAACTAAAGGGAAAAAATACATTTGAAGCATATTCTGGCCTTCAAAGTTACAAGAATCTTGTTATCAAAGTAGTCACAGGGTGATCCACAAATCTCGCTCAATCCGGGTTTAAGCAATTTACATTACATATGTATAAATAAATAAAGCATCGCAAGATGCTTTATTTATTTGTTCTCATGTGTGTGTGTGTTCGTTTCCCCCCCACAATTATAGCATTTCACCATAACGAAGAATAAGAGAAAAATGTAAATGTAACTTACAAAAATGAGAAACTATCTCGTTAAATCTTCATCAAATGAGATTTTTAACAAAAAGTAATTTAACAATATTAATTACTCATAAATCTTCCCAAAACAAAATGGATAATATTCTAACATTTTGTTGCATATATATAGTGAGGATTTTTTTTAGCACATTAGAAGCACATTCACAAAGGAAACAGTGAACACTAGGGTGGAGCGAAAAAGAAAAATTTAGGAATCTTATTCTGTAATATCCGGCAAAAGCTGTGCAAGCGTAAGTACAATACACGTGTAAAATATTATCAAGTTTGAACAACTCCTTTAGGGTCCTACCAGAGCTTGAATTTCTCTAAAAATACGAAAAAATGTCAATTTTCTAAAATTTTTTGGAAAATACAAATAATCACCATTTTTGTTCTGTTACCGTTAAAATGCTTCCTTTTAACACTCTTTTCATGCATCTTCAAAATTATTTGAATTTTATGCAATATTAAGTTCGTAAATAAACTGTAAATTTTCGTGAAATTAACCAAAAATTGACATTTTTTACCATTTTTTGCACATAGCAATAATTTTTCTTTGTGATCCAGATACTATTTTTTGCAATGAATGGGCAAATGCAGCTTTTGGTCGTAAATGCAATCATATTTTGTCACATTAACAGCCCAGAACGCACCACAAGGAGGTAGCTGCATTTCCGGTGTCATTCTGCCTTTCCCATCCACCCAGCCACGTTATTTACATATTTTCAATACATTCATATGGATGCAATTTCTTTCTGGTGTTAAACAAGTTTCTCCTTTTGAACGAAAGTTTGAAGTTAGATTCATGACTTAGTTTTGGCATTGACGATTGCGAGCATAAAGTTTTTCCTTTAAATTCATATCGTGTCTCTTCCTTAAATAGCAATCTACCGTCTCACTAACCAGTAGTTTTTAACCCTTAAAACAGTCTGAGTGTAAGAGGTATACTTATAGAATCACTGATAAAGTACAACTTGCTTTTGAGAAGTAAACTTATTAACCGTTGTAAGAACTCAGTGGAAGATATCAAAGCATTAAAAATGGATTTTAAAAATGAGTAAAGGTACCTGATGGACATTGTGTAATTTAATAGAGAAAGAAAAAAGTAACCCTGATCTCACAATCAAAAATCGGAGACCTTTCAGTCATTAGCGTTCGTTAATTCGGGCTAACAGAGTTATGAATTTGTTAATTTTCAAGATGAATTTATAATGAGATGAATATACTCGTCGGTAATATCTTTAAATAATATGCTTCAGTACGGTTCAAGAAATTAGAAATTTTGAAAAAGAAATAAAATTTTAGTGAAACATGGAATTGTAAGTATAATGAAAGTTACGCAATCTATAACTCATTTGATTGATAATCTTCTTTTATTCGTGGATCCTGTGATTCGAAGAAATGCCTGCTTTGTTGATTTTGAGAACTTGTTATTGGTCTTGGCATCAGTGAACAATAGTCAAACTGTAAAGGAATTGGGTTACAGAAAAGCATACAAGATCAGAAAACACTTTAATAACTAAATGAGAACTTTTATAACCAATATTAAGTTTTGAAAGTTCAAAATATGAGATTTTTTTAAATTGACATTATTAATGGAAGGAAAGTAAACACGCGTTGACCAGTCAATTTATTCTTATAATTTTAAACTTTTATAGAATGTAGTTTTTAATATGATTACAGCTCCATGTTTCATGGAAATTTTCTTTCTTTTTTTTTTATTTCTAATTTCTTGAATTATACAGAAGCATATTTTTTAATGATATAACTGATTAGTATCTTTATCTCATTAGAAATTCAGCTTGAAAACTAACAGCTTCATAATTTTGTTAGTTCGAATTAATGAAAACTAATGACTGAAAAGGTCTCTGATTTTTGATAGTAAGATCAGGGTCATTTTTTTCTTTCTTTATTACATTGACAATGTCCATCAAGTACTTTTACTCATCTTTTAAATCCATTTTTAAAGCTTTGATATCGTCTACCGAGTTTTGCAACGTTTAATAAGTAAACTTTGCAAAAAAAATAGTGACTTGTTCACAAAAGAAAAATTATTGCTATGTGCAAAAAATGGTTAAAAAAGTTGGTTAATTTAACCGAAATTTACGGTTTATGTACGAACTTAATATTGCAAAAAATTTATACAATTTTGAAGATGCATGAAAAGAGTTTTAAAAGGAAACATTTTAACGGTAACAGAACAAAAATGGTGATTATTTGTATTTTCCAAAAAATTTTAGAAAATTGGCATTTTTCGTATTTTTAGAGAAATTCAAGTCCTGGTAGGACCCTAAAGGAGTTGTTCAAACTTGATAATATTTTACACATGTAATTGTACTCACGCATGCACAGCTTTTGCGGGGTATTACAGAATAAGATTCCAAAATTTTTCTTTTTCGCTCCACCCTAGTGAACACATGTAATCTTTTTCAGTCAAAAATTCAGAGAAATTGTTTCAATCTAGAAAACTTGCTACTTTTGCCCACATGTTCTTTCCTAAAGTTCTTTTCATGAGCACATTATACAAAAATCCTGAAACTGTTCACGTTTAATAATTTATGTTACTTGATATTTGTCAGCTTGGTTCAAATGCCTAAAATGGAGGACCAACTTAACTGAATATTTAATTCTATGGACAGGCTTGAATATATTTGCACCTGCTGCCCAGGAGATTTCATCCACAAGTTGTTTATTTGGACTTTTTAAAACAATCACTTTAATTTATAATTTTAGAATAAGAAAAAAAGGTTTGATCATGACTCAAATGAGTGCGAATGTAGTGAAAAAGCAAAAGTAGTCACATGGGAAAAAACATAGGAACATGAGAGTGCATCAAGTTTAATGCCGCTGTAACCAAAGCTGAGACAAATACTAAACCGCTCATTATGCACCTAGAGACTGTTGTTTCACCATTCATAGGAACTATCAGTCTAGAATGGAAATAGTAGAGCTGGGGAAAATAAAACTTTCATGGAAGCCATGGTTACATATACACTGGTAGCTATATTTAAATTTAGAATTCGATCGAGGGGTCTGCATATACAGCTCCATCTCATTAGCGACTGAAAATGAAAGTGAAACTGCCTTCTCTGAATGTTGTAGCACACTATTTAGTATTAACTGGCAGTTCTGCTTTAGCTCTAGATATGAGGCATTAGCTTCAAGCTTTTTATGAAGTTTTTGCCTTCAGTTTTTAAGTAGAAGGTACACTAGGTTGGCATACGTCTCAGTAGTGTGTTAAATATAAATTTAGTTGCCAGTGTAAAGGTTATATCAACTTTTTTAAAAGGTTTACTTAATCCAGATCTGTCACTGCTATTGCAGACTATAGCAAGGTTTAAACAGCAGTCTTTAAACGCTATGCTTACCTGTTTCGTATTTCCTTGAATATTATGACTGATTAGCAAACTACTCCTTTCAGTGCATATTTTTCAAAACAAATTAATAGAAATGGGCTAAAACTTTTACATGGAATGACATTTTAATTAAAATTTAACATAAAATGATGTATAAGAAAGTTTTCAAATTATTGAAAACTAATCAGGGTGGTCAGAACTAGATTTTTTTTTTTTTTTTTTTTGAACTAAAACTTTTCTCTTGTTGGTCTAACATATACTAACTCCAGCTTTACACTTAGACACCCTCCCTTCAAGCCCCTTTCAGGTATCAACTACGAAATTATACCCTCAAATAGTGGAACATATGAATACAATTAGCTATTTTGAAAAATATACAATGTGTGTCGAGATTAAAAATTTGAAAGGGGGAAAAAAGAAGCCAATTATATGCATAATAAGTAAGAAAGATTGGTTTGGTTTAGTATAACCTTTGAATATCATTTATACAGGGAATGTATTTTCACTGTTTGAAATTACGTAAATAATGCTTTTTTTTTTATCACACACTTTGCCTTTTTTTAAGTATATGCTTTTTTAATATTAAGCCAGATCGTATAGGTTAAAGTTAGCCGCTTTTTTGCTGGAAGGCAATAAAAATCGCAGAAGAAAAAACATTTTGCGAATAAAACTTTTAGCCACTTTAAAATATTAAAGCAAATAAAAGTACAGATTATTACAACATGGTTGTACCCAATGGTTTTGCATTCAACACAGAAAACCAAAATGTTTCTTGGGGGGGGGGGGGGTACAAGGTGACAGCAGGAGAGTGAAACTGGTAAAACGATTAAGGGAAAGAAATAAGCCAAATTGATTGATGAAATCCGTTAGGCAAAGCACTGAAGCAGTAGAACTGCATTTTGGCACATTGGTACAACTGGGGCAGCAACTGCTTTCTGAAAATTTTCATGATTGGTTGAACTAGAAGAAAGATGTCTTAGCAAACTGAGAAACTGCAGTAGGTTTAAGGTCAAAGAATTAAACAATAAAGCATACTTGTGTTATTAAAAAGACATGCAAATAAGGAAATAAATAATTAAGAAAAGGACATATTTTTAAAAAATCAGTAAAAAAGCTATAAAAAAATAAAGCACAAGTTGTTGCTCTTAAAATTTGAACATTTAACAGTAAAAAATGAAAAATTGCATACAAAATAGCCATCCATCAGAGTTCAAAAATGGCTAGTGATATCTTCCTTGATAACTCTAACATTTCCTAAATGTTCAACAATCCCTGCAAAATTTCAGTTTTTCTAGTCTGTGGCCACCCTGTTTATAATGAATTAATTAAAAAGAAAATTTAAAACATGCCATCATGAATACCAATGGGAACAAGCATCAAGAAGAAAACAGTAACATTGCGAATAAGATACTTCCAATCTGTAGGAATAGCATATTTAACTAGAATGTCAGTTAAACAATGAATTTCATGAGCAACACAAACAAAAATGAAAGATGTTACTAAAGCATTTAAAACTGGGTACCCTGGAACTAGAACCAATACTCCATGTGTGTCAGCAGCAAGCCAGATATGGTACTGAGCAATGAAAAGCTGTTGAGGACAAACAAAACAATTAATCTTGAGAAATTATGCTTGTAAGACATGTTACTTCACTTTTAAAGGCAATATAGTTCAGAATTTTAGTTAATCATGTTCATCAATTATTCAAGTTAATACTTATTGTATTATTTATATGAATATTAAATGTTCATACAATTATTGCATATGCTCAAAGATAGAGAAATATTATTTTTATGTAAAAGGGAATAACTTCAAGTATAATTTTATTAAAATAAAAGAAAATGTTTATACAGAAAACTAGTTACAACACGTATATGACAAAAGCACAAATAAACTCTGTATCTACAGATGGCAGTTTAACGAACCAATACATATGAAATTCATTCCAATGGGTTCTGTCTGAATAAAATGAATAGAATTTATAAGCATCAGTGTTACATAATGTCAGCTTGGCTTTCAGACTAAAGAGATTGTTTAAGGAAGGACTTACGATCATATTATGTCAACGCCTTGATTTTTCCTATAGTTCTATGAAATCAGACACCTGCATCATCTCAAAATTCCAATTTTTTAAAAATTAGCCACGTCTTTTTCTTTAAACTTTGCATGCTAATTTTAATTACAGCATTCATTTACCAAAAAACTTTTACTTTCATTTCATTAATTTTTCAAGTGTAAAATTAATAAAACTGTCACACTAATACTATCAAGAATGAACAAGGCCACAACTTATGTAAGGTGGATTAAATATAAAAAAAATATTTTTAAAGATGTTGAAGAAAAAAACCATGTTATTTATTTATTGGAAGATAAACTTCTTTACGAGGTACATCCACAAAGAAAGTTCTGTTTCTATTACTATCCGCGGCAGCACTGCGATAGCACTTCTGAGCATGAGCAGCAGCTACTCTGACTCAAGCAGAAGAAATCTTTGCCATTTTTAGACCGCTGCTGCCAATGCGTTCTTTGCAGTGCTTCTTTATGATATCAGCCTTAATAAAAAATGCTGCCACTTGTGAAGTCAGATCTGTGATTCATTTTCTAAAAGCAAAGAAAGTAAAAACTAAGTGAAATTTATCAGCAAATCTGCGAGGTTTACGAATAAAATGCTGTGAGTGATTCAATGGTCAGAAGATGGGTCAGATAGTTTAATGAAGGACGTGATCAAGTCCAACAGGAATTTGACTGGGGCGTTTTTGATCATCCTCCATAAAACCTGAACCTTGCTCCTAGTTCTTTCACATCTCTTCTTACAATTAAAATCTTCCGTTGGTAGTCAAAACTTCAACGATGATGACGAGCTGAAAGAACTTGCTACCACATGGTTAAAAACACAGGCGGCAAACTTCTATGAAGAAGGCATGCAAAAACTTGTGCCACACTATAACAAGTGCCTACAAAATTTTGGAAGTTATGTAGAAAATTAGTTTAACAGTTGTAGATTTTTGTACAATAAATATATTTTTGTGACTATACATGTTTTTTTATATAACGGAAAGGAGCTTACTTTGTGGATATATCTCGTATATTCAATTAGCATACTTGGATTCCTCCCCCCCCCCTTTCCATTGAAAAACCATCAACTTATTTTTTCTATTTTTTCCAACCACATTGCTATAGAAAACTAAAACTGGTGCTTTGTGTTTTAAACCCTCCACTCATAATCTTCTAAAATGTTTTTAAACGTAACTGACAGAAAATCAGTAGGTACCAAAATGAAAGCGGCAGCCCACTTTTAGAATATTATTTTAACATATTAGCAATCTCTAAGTACACAAAAGCTTATTAATACATAAATAATTCTTACCTCTAGAGAAATATTGCCAAACCATGAAAAAAACATGCTGTATTTTGTTCTTAGATATCCACTGATATTTCTCAGAATGAGGTATGATAATATCTGAAAATTAAGAAGAAAAAAGCTGTACAAGTTGTGAAATTTTGTCATTTTTTATTTATTTTATACACCTAAGAATACAGTAAATACACAATTAAAGGAGTATATTTGAGTCTCTAGTAAAAATCATTAACATATATATTTGTTTTAGAGATATGCTAATCTCATAAAGTGAAAAATCTGGAGAAATAATTTTTAAATCTGGATCGACAAAGTGAAAATAAAATCTTTGAAATTACATGCTTTTTAGCAGAAAAAAAAATAGTATCCCTTTAAACCACATTATTCATGCATTACACACACATCATTATGCAAGGACACTTTGATGTCAGTAAATTTCTATAGGCAATAACTAAAAATACATCATATTTGCAATTAGCCAAGAAAACAAAACCTAAATTCAAATTTAACTTTAATATTTTTTGGTTTTAATTTAGTCTCATAATTTATATATAAACTACAAAACTTAATTAAAACCATGAGAAATACAGCTAAGAACATTGCACTGCAAAATTAGTTTTGATTAAATAAATGCTTGTTTTACTATTTAAGCCATTAACAAGATTACTTTCTTTGATCATTTAAAATTTTAAAACACATTAATTTTGAGCATCATACACTACTTGTAACAACTTAAGATTATAAATGTATTTACGTACAGGAACAAATGATACATAAGGATGAACTTCGTTGCATTCTCTTTTGTTACGGCACAAGAAAGCAAACATTGCATAACCCTGAAACAAAAAAAGAATAGGTGTACTATTATGTAAAACCAGAAACAATCATTGTGAAAGCAAATAGTAAGTAAAAAGCATTATTTTCTAGTGATGGAGCAAAGAAATTACATCATATAATGTAATTTTGTTATTGCCATTGTTAGACAATAGATAGCATGTCTTTAAAAGGGGAAACTAGACACATATACTTAACATGTTAAGATAGATATACACTCATGACTAATAGTTTCAATAATGATTTTTGTCCTAATTGATGTATTTTCCAATATAAAAGAATACTTTTTAAATAAAATTTTATCTAAAGAATATGCAACTAAGTCTTTTTTTTTTGTAATTAAGAACTAAGGTTTTTTTTTTCTTTCCAAAATTAATAATATAACCAATGGAGTGTTTCTGTGTGTGAGCTTCTTTATCATGAATCTTCAGATCTGTCAACCTCACTTACTAAAATTGTAGATTTACAAAATAATGTAGAATAAAATAGGTAAAATGCTGATGATTTTATGTGACATTTTGTAATTAATAAAATTAAACCACACATATACCTTAACTAGAAAAAAAATATATTTATACTTAGTACCATAATATCAATATAAAAAATCATTTATTACAACATCAATAAATTATATTATTTGTTAATAATATAATATAGTTATTATTATTAAAGTAATTTACTATATCAATATAAAGTATATACTTAGTACCATAATATCAATACAAAAATTAATTTTTAAAGCCAATAAATGTTAATAAATGTGCATTGTAAATACAATGCACATTTTATTTTCACAGGAAATAAGTATTCCTGTTCCATAGTGGAACAAATCTTTCATAAATAAAAACATTAATACAAGGGAACAATTTTTAACATAATCACGGATGAGTTGGAGCTGTTTTAGAGTAAAGTAGGTATGCTGATTCTGAAACTGTGTGTGTGTGTGTGTGTAGTTAGTTTCCTTTCAACAGCATCAGGTTTTTTTCTCTACACCTTAAGTGAATGTGACAAATTGCTATGGAAGAGCCTGTATCACCATTCCTATTGGTTAAAGTAAACCTTTCTAAATTGAAAAAAAGTGTTTCTTTTCCAAAATCTTGATACTTGAGACTTCATAACATTGATCATTTTTACAGCAGTTAACTGTCAAAAGTTCTCCCAAAGTTGCATCGAGTATGAACATAAGAACTGATTTCAGTTTTATATATATCCGAACTACATGCACAAGTTATGTATCCAAATTACATACATCCAAACTATGCACAGAAGCATGACATGAAATGAAAAGTTTGAATACAACTACTTCAAATGTTTAGAAGATAACTCAATTTTTAGAAGCATAAGTTCCCAAGTTATTTTAACTAATACTTTAAAAATTAAAGTTTATGAGAACTGTAATGGGTTATAAAAAGAAGGCATAAATTGTCTGAATAAAAACAGAACTTTTCAAAAGAAAATAAGTAATACTTATTACTACATCAAAAATGATTCTGAAAAAACAAAGTTGTGTAAGTTACCAATGGAATCAAGTACAAACAGTTAGAGAAATGAATTTGATATTTTTGTATTAACTAAATCGCATTTTTACATTTAAGTGAAGTCCCTCCCCCCCCTCAAAAAAAAACCTTGAAATGTTAGAGGTACAAAGAAAAATTTGCAGCCTAAGACAATTAGGAAGGAGATTTAGTTAATGTTAGAAACTCAATGTTGGTTAACAAGATAGTGGGCCTGTTTTGTTCTGGACAAGCTTTCTGATTGATAATTGTTGCAAAGTAAAATACTATTGCACACTTGCAAATAGTAAATAAATATAAGACTAATATTTTATTCTGCTTTTCAGTTATTTTTAGGAATTATTTCAGTATGATGTAGAATGAGTTAGTATGTCCATAGTGTGAGTTCACTCGCTCAATACACCTTACCTGGAAATTAAATTTTGAAAGTGACACACAAAACTGAATACTGTTTTATTATAAAAGAGGTAGATCTAAATTACACAAAGTTACAGCACTTAACAAGAGCAATTTTAGCAGATATTTAACTGTGACTTTTTTTGCTCATAATTCAATATCTGTTTTTATTAGGCTAAGTTAGTGGGTTATTTAAACTAATATTTCAAAAAACTAATTACACACAAAATTTTCATATTATTGCCATAAAAAGTACATTCATTTTGATCAATATGAAATTTAACCCCTTAATGGGCCGTTTATTTCTTGTAATTTGTACTATTTACAAATATATTTTACAAGTATATTTAGTATATACTAAATGTATTTAGTAAATTCTACAATCTACTAAAGGAATTGAGTATTAAAGGTAATTACTATATATATTAGGTAAAAGAGATTACCTAAGAGGTTAAAAATAATTGATGAAATTGGTGGTAAGTATACTTACCATGGCCTTATAATGGGTTAAGAAAGAATTGGTGTGATGTGGTATGGTGCTATTGGTGTAAATACATCATGTTAAAAAAAGAAATGTGATTTCAAGCATAAGTAGGGTGAGTTATCATGGAATCCTCCATCCATATTTTTAAGGAAGTTTTAGTTAAATAATTGCAAATGAGCTGATGGTCTGAATGTGTTGATGACCAAACCAATGAACATACATGTCTCAAATTTTATTTATGTTTTACCAGGCATTAAAAAGTCTAAATAAAAACTTTTATGTGCTCAATAAAAAATTAAACATAATTTACATACATAAAATGTAATAGATTATGACATTGTACATTAAGGTTAGAATGCTAAAAAGAGAAATTCAAGAACTATTTTAATAAACATGCATAAGTAAATAGAAAAAGAAAAGTAAAAAAAATACAGGAAACAGAACTAAACTACAATGCATCTGTATAAGACAAGAAGTGTCTGGCACAGTTGTTAGATCCATTCCTGATGTGACAATGATAGATTGTCAAGATTTGAGTAACTTCTGACATGGTGTTAAGGTTTCCAAGAGATATGATACACAGCGTCTCCAAGATAGCAATACAATGTAGAATTTAAAGCAAAATCATTTCATGAGTGCATCATGAGTCAGCTGTAGGGTAAAACATCAAACCTGAGAGTAGTGAGACTGAAAGAACTTGAAGGTTTTGACTATCAAGGACTGACAAGAATTTGCAAAGGAAACAGACATTTAATGCTTCTTCAAACTGCTGCAGATTTCAATGAGTATCAGCATGTGAACCGTAAAAAAAAAAAAAAAACATCATTAATACGGATTTTTGGAGCCGAAAGTTCACTCCTCTATCATTACTGTCTGAAGAAAAGTGCTGTACACCACTAACACTTTCATTGATTTGTTAATGATTGAAAAGGTGTGGAGCGCTCTGACAAGCCCCATTTCTAATGGTATTGATTAGTTGGATGTGCATTAGGGTGAGTCGAAAAAATCGATTTTTTTATTTCGAAATCGCATTACCTCTCAAAAGTTGTGGTTTAGTATCCACAATTTGGGAAAAATAAGAAAAAAATTCTAAGTTGACGTCTTCGGTTCGCGCATGAGGCTCAAAGTTGGAAAAAATATGTTAAAAATGGAAATTTTCAAAAGGAAAAAAGAAAAAAAGAACTGTAACTTTTTATAATGCAAATACCATGAGCTGTAAATATTTTGTGCATTTTTAATCTAAAAAAATATTTTATAGCTTTTACATACGATCTTTAGTTTGCACATCAGCCTTAAATTGGGCTAAAATCGCCTACAATGTCATATTTCGAAAATATCGATTTTTTTTTTTATTTCGAAATCGCATTATCTCTCAAAAGTTGTGGTTTGGTATCCAAAATTTGGGAAAAATAAATAAAAAATCTAAGTTGACTACTTCGGTTCGCGCATGAGGCTCAAAGTTGAAAAATATATGCTAAAAATGGAAATTTTCAAAAAATAATTTGAAAAAAAGTAAAATTTTTTTTCTATCGAAACTGCTTTAAATTGTTAGTAGATAACATAAGTTGAACCCAAAAAATTATATATAACTTTTAGAAGATACATTCTATTTGTGCATAAGGCTCAAGATATGAAAAAAAATGTCAAAAACTGAACCAGAACGCACTATGTCGGCGCTGTGCCGGTATATTTTTGTTCTACAGCCGACTTTTCTAGACATTACACCTATTCTATAGGAGACAGTTCAAAGTCCCTGCAGTCTGCACTCCCTTTGGTTGTCACTTAGTCAGCTAGACCCGCCAAACAAACAGCATCTTTAATTAGCAACTGAAAGTGAATCAAAAAGTGCAGCGTGTTTAGCTTTGGGTGAGTTTTTTTTGTTGTAACTTTATAGCATATTTTTATGCTCAAGTTTTGTTATACTGTTCTCCGTTCTCCGAATAATAAATAATGGAACCCCGGAAAACTTCTAAACGTTTAATTATTTTTCCGTTTTTTGGTGTACCGAAAGGGTTAAGTCAAAGTGTTTTAACCACATGTGCAGATGTGTTGTTAGCTTGCTTTGAAGAAAAATCCCAATCTGTAAAAGGCGAACCTTTTTCAAGGATTTCAGATTGCATAGCTCATAGAAGAAATTTACTGCAAAGCTTCTATACCAACTGTCAGTCATGCACGTATTGTAAAATTGATAAAGAATTACCATAATACTACACTTTGAGAAAGTCATTTAGTCGTGATAAAGATAAATTGTACTTGAAGACAAAACTCAATCATTTTGTTAATTAAGCGAAGTCTAAACTTTTTGACGTTGCTTCTTTCAAGTGTGCAATGAATTTTTCGTGTTTTTGTGCTAAAAAGACAATCTCTTGTAGATGTACACTATACATCTGTACATTGGCATAGAACGCACATTGGTATTACCACTGTACATTGGTATAGAAGCTTTGCAGTAAATTTCTTCTATTTAAGCAGATATGCAATCTGAAATCCTTGAAAAAGGTTCGCCTTTTACAGATTGCGATTTTTCTTCAAAACAAACACATCTGCACATGTGGGTGAAACACTTTGACTTAACCGTTTCGGTGCACCAAAAAACGGACAAACAATTAAACGTTTGGAAGTTTTCCAGGGTTCCATTATTTATTAGTCGGAGAACGGAGAACAGTACAACAAAACTTGAGCATAAAAATATGCTATAAAGTTACAAAAAAAAAAAAAAAAAAAACTCACCCAAAGCTAAACACGCTGTACTTTTTGATCCACTTTCAGTTGCTAATTAAAGATACTGTTTGTTTGGCGGGTCTAGCTGACTAAGTGACAACCAAAGGGAGTGCAGACTGCAGGGACTTCGAACTGTCTCCTAGAATATGTGTAATGTCTAGACACGTCGGCTGTAGAATAAAAATATACCGGCACAGTGCCGACGTAGTGCGTTCTGGTTCAGTTTTTGACTTTTTTTTTTTTTTCATATTTTGAGCCTTATGCACAAACAGAATGTATCTTCTAAAAGTTATGTGTATATTTTTCGGTTCAAATTATGTTATCTACAAACAATTTGAATCAGATTCGATAGAAAATAATTACTTTTTTTTTCAAATTATTTTTTGAAAATTTCCATTTTTAGCATATATTTTTCAACTTTGAGCCTCATGCGCGAACCGAAGGAGTCAACTTAGATTTTTTTTTATAATTTTCCCCAAATTTTGGATACCAAACCACAATTTTTGAGAGGTAATGCGATTTCGAAATAAAAAAATCGATATTTTCGAAATTTGACATTGTAGGCGATTTTAGCCCAATTTAAGGCTGATGTGCAAACTAATGATCGTATGTAAAAGCTATAAAATATTTTTTTAGATTAAAAATACACAAAATATTTACAGCTTATGGCAGTTGCATTATAAAAAGTTACAATTTTTTTTTTATTTTTTCCTTTTGAAAATTTCCATTTTTAACATATTTTTTCCAACTTTGAGCCTCATGCGCGAACCGAAGACGTCAACTTAGAATTTTTTTCTTATTTTTCCCAAGTTGTGGATACTAAACCACAACTTTTGAGAGCTAATGCGATTTCGAAATAAAAAAATCGATTTTTTCGACTCACCCTAATGTGCATGGGTATGGGTATGATAACCATCTCATGAATTTAAGGATCCTTAATGTCAACAGAGGGATTTTAGCAGCGCAATCTAATAGAAGCTATGATGAAATGGAGCATGTGTAGTTGAAATGATGTAAAGCCCTTGATGGGTATACATTATTCTGACAGTTAATTGATACATGAATATCTTATCTAATCATCAACACTGATTCACGTATATTGAGCATTCTGACGGACTGGAACAAAATTACACCCCCATTTGAATGCATTTGCCGCTATTAATAACTGCCCCCCCCCCAGGAAAGGATTTTGGCAAAATAACACATCCTTTTCAGACGTCAACAAATCAATGCAACTCTTAGCTTTGTCTACAAGTAGCTCATTTAGAGTTACTACCAAATGCTTCCAGAACTATTCTTTTTAAAGTCACACATTTCCATAATAAGCCTAAATCCAAACAACAATATTATTAAGTACATTTGGATATCTTGCAATATGTCATTCACAAGATATTACAGCCTTGCACCCCTATAAAGTTGTGGATTGCCCTGTAGGATTAGTGGTCAGACATGCTTAGAAGGTACTCTTAACCTTCCTGGCAGCAACCTAGAGTATACCTGGCTGTTTTATACGGAAGTAAGCATTGAGTGGGCATGGTACTGCCACTAGAAAGGTTAAAAATTAGTCATGTTCATGCCTTGTCGTGGTGTTATCTGTCGGCAAACTCTTGCGAGTTCTATATAATATTTAAACAAGTTCGTGTTTTCTTTTGGCATTTGAAACTATATTTCCTACACACTCAATGAGACAGAAGCAAAAACATTTAAGATTCCTACATAATCTATTTGGAAAAATGCAAAACCATATTAATGCACTTACTCCAAGTCCAAGTAGTGATAAAAAAGCTGCAGTTAATGATATTCCTCGTGAAAATAAATTTCCACGATTTTTGTCATCTAAAATGTGATATTGCTTTAGAAGATGGAGACCAAATGCAAAGAGCATCCCATAGGTTACACTCTGAAAAAAATAATAAAACAAATTTTAAAATAATAAACCTCCACGGTAAAACAAACACTTCAAAAGAGACTGCTTTGTACTTGTATTTGAGACACATAGACTATAAACTATAAACATTGCAAGTGATTTTTCAGCATTTAAAAAGGAATTTCTAGAAAATGCATTTAATTGTTTAATCCCATATAAATTAAAAATGCATAAGTGTGAGTCTCTAAATAGCCCAAATAAATATTCCAAGTCAATATCTCATTATATTATCATGGTCTTTAAAATAAATTTAAGAGGCTTTAAGTTACTTTGGTACATTTTATTATTTTGATATTTATACATTAATCAATAGTATATATAGTTCAAATTTATCATTTGTCCCCATACAAGATTTCAACTTTTAACTTAATTTTTGCAAGATTAAAGTAAGATTGTATTATTTATTTTTCAATCACTTTACTTTGTGTTTAAATATGGACAATCACATGTTATTCTTACAATTTATTATTAAAAATACTAACTTAAATACTATTGTTAAATGTTGTCCCCACCTTCTTACACCACTTCCACACTGGCCTAGTAAAATTTCTTTAACTGGTACTAGAAGGCACACAAAGCTAGTTGCTAGAACCAGAAAGTTTTGGTAGCCAACACAGCACATTGCGTCACAAAAAAAGCAACTTGTGGTTTTTAGTTCCACAGTTCTCAGAGTGAAATTTTGATACAGAGTGGCCTAAAGTTTTTTTTTTCCTCACTACTCTCTCATCAGCTCCCTACTGAATACAGATAAAGATTAAAATTTCTTATTACTATTGATTTATAAGTATTCAGGTAGAGTTAAAGCTCACAAAGTCTGATCTCAATTCAGATAATTGTTCAAAAGGAAATGGCCATTTTGTTATCATTCATCACTCTCTCATATTCCTCATGACTGAGGAAGTGATAGAACTTCAAGGAAGTGAGGAATTTAGCTTATTGCATTATTCGGTTAAAATTAAATTATTGTTCTGATAAAATAAGTGCTAATCAACAGAATTTATATTTTTTTAAAAAACAAAACAAACCATAAATTTTATCATCAGAGCATTATTCTATATAAAAAAAATAACAAAAAGATTGGGCAAAAAATAAATATGATTGACTATGGCCAATATTTTTCTATCATAAATGAGCTCAGATTAACTGATAAAAAATAATTATGCATTTTTGACAGAGCTGATAGAAAAAAGTTCATGGTCAATATTTTTCTGCCATGGATAAGTTTAGATTATATAATAAAAACATAAATTATGCATTTTTGACAATATTGATTTAAAAAATTTTTGACACTCATTTGTCATATTTGGAAGGAATCATGCATAAGCTTTGCTTAACATACTGATAGATAGGTCCAGGCCCGTCATTTGGGAGGGGGGGGGTCAATTGCCCCCCCCCCGGCTTTGAGAAATATGAGTGGGCTTGGTTTTTTATGTTTTCCGATGAAATTGCATTTTGTTTGGACCCTTTGCCCCCCCCCCCCCTCCCGGAAAAACTTGAAATGACGGCCCTGGATAGGACATGCTTGGCAGATGAGGTCTCATTGTAAACTAAACACCTTCCAGAGTTCGCACTAGGATGTGGGACTCTATGATTACGACAACTTTTTCTAAAATCTGACTCCATAAAAATAACTTTGCCTGCTGTTACCCAATTAGTTGACACATGTTTTTTAAAAAAAATGAAATTTTTCATCTTTTCTATTTTATGTATTTATTTTAAGAGAACATCCAGTAAAAATGGAATGGCTTTCATATATCCTCAATTGTTATCATAGCAATTATCAATGAACAGAAGAATCTAGGAACTAAACCATGAAGAAACAGGAAGAAAGAACCAAAAACTAGCCCCATTCCTTATCTTTACTGAACCTCTCAAACATCTTTGGAAAGTTTACTTTTTGTTTCTAGTTACATCAAACAAAGCATATTTTTACACCCATATTTAATACCAAAACTACACCATTATTGGCATTTGTTGTCAAGATCAACATTATCGAATTTCTTTTTGGAGGCATTGATACATTTTATTCAAAAAGTTAGAGTATATCTTTAGAGCACCATTTAGTAAATAATTGATTTTGAAAAAGAATCTTGCCTATATAACCTACTGAACAAGATTTTAACAATATTTCTTTAAAAACTGGTCACTATGCCTAAAATAAAACAGGGTTCGTACACAATTCTTTAAAAAAAATTCAAGGACTTTTAAGGACTTTCAAGGACTAAAAAATCCAAAAAATAAGGACCTCAAAATAATTAATAACAAATTGGCCTATACATTTTCAACATTTCCAAATGTTTCTTTTTTTTAAATTCAATTAGAGGATGATGCACAGTACAGAACATAAAAGATAAATTAAAAATATAACAAAAAAAAAAAGGCCTAAAAGTTTCCCGCAATAACAAAACAGAAAGAAAAATCTGAAACTGAAAATCACATTACATATCTTTTAATTCCAAACTTTTCTCTGATAATTTTACATCCAAAGAACTTATTACAATTTCTTTTTCACTTAGTGTTTTTCTTAGTTCATGTGATTGCATAAACAAGTTAATGTCCTTAGTTTTTTCGGCCTCATCTGCCTACTGATTAGCTTTTGCATTTGACTCCATAATGTCCTTTTGAAGAAACATTTCCTTCTTTTTTAAAAAAATTACTTCTTCCTCTAATGCTTTTCGTTAAAAAGAATAAAAAGTCAACTTACTTTTCATACGAATTTTGAGTGCCCATTCTCCTATGCTAGAAATATGCAATTGAGTCATACACATTCGGCAGTAAGCTTTAGGAGGATCTTTATCCGTCTCAATCTAGTTTTTATATTCTTCCCGCTCCAGCCACAGTTTATTAAATATGCATTTTTCACGCATGTTAAAGCTAAAAATTGACAATCACGACCAAACCGATAACATTTCATGTTGATCACTACAAACACGTGGGAGAGTAATTTCCAAGTGCAAGTTCAGGAAACGAGTGCGGGATCGGAACAAAGGGGTGCTTCTCAGGAGGGGTGAGCGTGTTTACTCCTTAGACCACTCGGTGGGGGGGAAGCATCATGTGGGAAGCCGTAAGCGTTCGACTAACGTAGCTCACTTTCTTATCAGTTATTTAAATTTGACCTATTGTGTTCCTGATTTGGCACCTGCATCGATGGATATGGATTCCTAGAACAGGAGCGGAGCTGCCCCCCCCCTCTTCATTCTGAATAGAGTTCCTGGAACGAAGTGCGGCTGAAGCGGAAATATCGTACTTGTAACCCTGCCGTGTAGAAATTGCTCTAATCGAAAAACGGCAATCTGATTTTTTGAAATAAGGGCAGAGTAAAAATAAGGACTTTCAAGGACTTGGGACATTAAAATAAGGACTTTTAAGCACTTTTAAGGCTAAATAAAAAAATAAGGACTTATAAGGACTTTCAAGGACCCGTACGAACCCTGTAAAAGGATGCACTTTTGTTGTAGAAAACACCTCTTTCAGTGCTATTTAATAAATTTGGTGCTATATGGTTGCATATATAGCACCATTATATACCGTTTTTTTCGCCGTATGAGACGCACATTTTCTCCTCCAAATCGGGGGGGGGGGAGATTTCCACCCACCCCGATTTTGGGGAGAAAAAATGCGTCTTATACAACAAAAAATACGGTATATATATATATATATATACAAATATTCAGTTCAAATAAATATTTATTTTAGATGTTCAAGCCATGAACTAAACTGCAAAGAAAATAAAACCTCACCCCCCACCTAATTCCCACTTTAATTTTAAAAATCCTACTTAAAATTTTGACCAGGGTGGGAAAACTGAATTACCTAACTTATACCCCAAGCGTCAAACCTCATTCAGTGTTAGAAATAAGCGGTCGTTAGTCGTATTTTGCGACCAAAATTTTCCATTTGACGCCTAAACATCCAAACCCAGGCGCCAAGTTTGACGCCTAAAGATTTTGGGATCGCAGAAAGCCTTTCTTGCCTGACTCATCATGAGAGACGAAAAGAAAAGGATTCGCGATAACATTTCTCCCGCTCCTCCCGCAGTTTGTCGCGAAGCATACCCCCCCCCCCCCCACAGCTCTGGCGGCGGGGAAATGCATGATGGGATACGCCTTACGAAGTTGTGCGTGGTTATGCGCGGTGTGGTGTTTTTTGTTTGTTCCGTGTTTCGTTCAACGCTCCTTATTGTCTTCATAATAGAAAAAGGCAGCGATAGCTTTGAGCAAGCAAAAAATAATTCAAAACATCCATCAAAATTTCCAACTCTATCTGCTCCATGCACCCCCCCCCCCTCCTTTTCTAATGCTTATTATTAGGCTGATAGCTGAACTTGTGCGCTTGAGTCAGCGAAATTATCACTGTGTTGTGTCTACAACCCGCTTGCTCGCTTGGCTTGTTGGGAGCTATAGATGACACAGGATATATCTCTTATTTTCAAGGAGTTTGTTTAAGGAAAAAGAAATGAATAGCAATTGCAAAAAGAAGGGATAAATGCAAATGTATTTGAAGCTAATTGGACAATTGGACAAAGTTACTTTTTACATTTTAATGAAACTTTTAATGTTTTTTTAGTTAGTAGATCATTTTAATGAAACATTTAAGTTATTGAATTCAAGTGATTAATTTCGAGAGAACTTCCGATTTTTTTCACAAATCTTCCTATTTTTTATTTGAAGAGATTGGCAGGTATACTTTGGCAAACTGATTCAAAAGATTTCCAAGAAATTTGGGTGGTAGATGTCCATGGGAAAATTTAAGACTGAGTTTCTGAGGGGGGGGGGGGGGGGCAAGTTCTTTTTTTTTCTTCTTTGAGCAAACAATAGCTCTAATAATTGCCTACATGCTAATTATTGTTTGATTTTTCGTAATATTTTTGAAAATTTGTTTAGATTTTACAATTTTATATGGATAATCTTTATTTTTTCCAATTCTACTAATGAGTTTTACCTTTTTAGAAATTTATCGAAAAACTAGCAGGTTTTTTTTTTTTTTTTTAATCAAATTTCAGCCATTTTTCCAAAATTTGTGCCAAATGGATTATTCCAAAACTAGCGATTTTTTTTACAATCCAAATTAACATTTTTTTTCCAAAACTTTTGATGACTGGTTTGTTTGGATTTTAATATTGAAAATGACTGATTAATTTATTCAGACTTTGATGATTATCATACTTTTTAAAAAGCATTTAGAAAGTGAATAAAAGAGTATCCTTTACCCTTAATTTAGAGCTATTCAAGAAAGTAACTACAATCCTGAGTTAAGATGATAAAACTGCTGGTCCTACTGAGTTAGGTTTTCTGTCCTTAATAGTTTATATACCTTTTGTTCCCCTTCTCCTTAGATACAGGTATAGCTCTTTAGAAAACATTTTACTCGGCTCTTTTTTAATCACTTGCAATGTTTTTGTCTATCTTTTCCTTTAAAGAATTGCCCTTTCACTTTAAAAGTTATTTTAGACACCAATGCCTTATCATTTCTATTTAATGAATAATGTTTTTTTCCTATGAGAAATGCCTTTTTCAGAACTCTTCTGAACTTCTTAGAAAAAATGCACGATTTCTCGCTTCATGATTTTGGGAGGTATGTTTTCATTATTTAGAATCATCCCAAATAAACTGGTAGGGCATTGCCCCCCCCCCTCGCTCCCCATAAATCCGTCCATGTAGTTGCTGCATTTTTCCTGCTCTCTATTTGAAGGGTTATCCACTGTTCTGGAAAGGGGAGAGACGAAGGATACTGGGACAACACTATGAAACCCCCCCTGACCCCCCATAATTAAATGAAAAGGAAATACATAGTAACATCGCGATATATCGGCACATCGCGATGTTATACTGGTGATGTATTGCGATGTTAAAATCTGCAACATCGCTCAGCACTAGTCTGAAGCAATAACATTCTATACCATGCTCATTTTCATACATTGTCAGTAAGATATAGTACATGGATTGTGTTTCTGTTACATTTCTGTTGAATAAAGATTTTTTTTTTTTTAATTCTGATTATATTTGAATTTTTAAAAAAATGACACCTAGATTGTTCATTTTGACGCCTAGAAATTGATCCTAGGAGTCACAATGACGCCTAGACTTAAATTTCTATTTCTAACACTGCTAGTTGGATATCAACTGTAAACCCTCCACTTCAGCATTCGTATCTATTTCCATCTCTACAGGTTCTTAAAAGCATGCTTAAATTAATTTTTTTATTATTATTGTTCTACTTTTTGCAAAAAAATGATTTTTGAGTCCATTAATTACCACAAGAGATAATAAGAATATGTGTTCTGAAGATTTTTTTTAGTGAGAGAGAGAAACATAGTTTGTTACTTTGTAAGAACAAGCACTAGAAAGAATTTAAGGCTTGTTGGTTAGCAATAAAAGTAAAATGTTTCTAAAAATTCAAAGATAAAACAAACTTACATAGCGATCAATTTTCCATCTAAACCACCATTCCTTAATAGAATCATCCGTAGTTACAAATAAAGCTTTCCATGGCCTTGTGACAAATATTTTTTCAAAAAACACCTGTACACACAAATTACTTTATTCACAAAATTCTTTAGTAAAATAACTTTTTAAGCATGACTGAAATAGCATCAGACAAGCTTAAATAAAAGCTTTGAACATTTTATAGAACTTCAGAAATACTTAAACAGCTCTGTGCTGAAAAGTAAATATGATGAACAGCAGTGTTAACAAAGAACACAAATCTTTGAAAGAAAAAAAAATCATGATTTGGCTAAGGCTCATTCTTTTCAATGAAAAAAATGCAGCTCATGGATGTATGCTGTTTATCACTTTTACTTAATGCTACAAGAGCTGTTGCAGTTCTTAAACAGCACAAAAATAATTTCTACCTTTAAGAACATAAAATCTAACAGAAAGGTCACTTTTGAAAACTATTTTATACCAAACCTATATGCAAAACCTATACTAAATATATATCTCTCTGTGTGTGTGTATATATATATGAATATATGGGTGCAAGTTTGGTGATGTGTCAAGAGATATTTTCAGCCCCCCTCCCCCAAACACGAGTGCTAAAGAAAATATATGTGCAAATGTTGTTTATATTACTGGCAACTTTGGAGTTTGTAGTTTATTTGAATTTTTTAAAGTAATTCATTATTTCATACAATGAAGTAAAAAGAACAAATTCAAATTTTAGAAAAGATGTTCCAGGTGCTTAAATAAATCCTCTATGCTAATTGTGTGCTTAATTTCAAGAAAAATACTTCAAACAGTTTTGACCTTTTACAAAACACAGACATAAATACATTAACTTTTTACTTTATTTTTACAGTATTTACTCGGCCAGGAAAATAAGATCCCCTTGCTGTTCCAGGCTTTCAAAGCACATTTGTGACAAAATCTAACTCCACAGAATATCTTTGTAAAATAAAAAAAAATATATCACGTTAATTGAAAACATAGAATGTGCTGCTAAGCATAAGTTTCTCATTTTTGATGATTTCCAATTTTGATATTTTGAACTTTTCTTCACTTTCCAGGTGGTGTGCCACCTCTGCATTAGTAAAGCTAACAGAAATCATGGACGAGTAAAGAAAATGCAAGATTTCAAATTACTTGCTTTTTAAATATAACATGATTAATTACTTTAAATTATGGCAAAAAAAAAAAAGAAAAGAAAATTTGTGAATAACTGCATCTGATGACCGATATAGCAGAGGCACATATCACAAACAAGTTGTCATGCATGACTAATTTCTGAAGCAGAAATTGCATGTAAAACAAAATGACATGTGAGTGATGGTATTAAAAAACACATTAAATAAATGGAAAATTTTAAAAAGATTCTACTTACTTCAGACATATATAAAACAGTAACAACTCCAAAGAGGCCAACAAACTTTAAAGTTATGTAGAAATACAGTAATGGATTCGCTAAAATAAGGAAAGAAAAGGGTAGGATTAAATTAACTCAGAGGAATAGTTGAACAGAAGAATGAGTTTTGCTGCAATAGTACAAAATCTGTACTTTTCAACAACCTTGCTCATTTATAAAAATATAATTAATTCATAAATATTAAAATAACAATAACAATGATTCAGTGTCAGACAAATGCAGGATGCCAGGTTTTTTGGGGGACCAAAAGAGTACCTTGGCAGTTAATTCGTTTAGAATGAGAGAAACTCTTTCTTTCGTCTTTAACATTCTAAGAAAGTGATATTTTAAAAACAAGTAAGCTTACACTTATAAAAATTAAAATTTTCTATCATTAAAATTAATTTTCTGCAAAACATATTAATATATGAGGACCAAGTTATCAAAACAGAACGTATCCATTTCGAAAAATGTTCATGAAGTGAAAAAAACTAATTAAGCTAACATCAAAATATTTTTATCACATTTCCCGGGTGCATGTTTAAGGACAAGTGCATAATCGATTCTATCACAGACTAACAAATTTTCAAATTAAACAATTAATGAGACATTACCATTTTAATTTTGGGCATGTGCTTTTTTGTTTCAGAAACCATTCAATGTGCTATCTTGAATGATAACCAGAATGTCGACCACTACCTCACATCAACATACTTGAACGTAAAATTGTGGGCATCAGCCTAACGGAAAATTGAAGTTTAAATAGCCATAATTTCATAAAGTCCTCGCTTTCGAATGACAAAGTAAGAATTTGTCCTACATTTTATTGCCTAGGTGTTTATGATTGTACTTTTGCATAAATTATATGTGGTAGTATAGTAGAACTAAGTTAAAATATTATAAAAGTAAGAAGACTAAATTCTAAAAATGACTAAAATACAATGAAGTCATGCTACAAAGAATATCAATACAGCAAAATAAATTTACAGTCCTGCTTTCATTCACATTATATTTCTTGAGTTCCTTACAATGACATTCCCATAACAGCAAATAAAATTGATAGTCCCCTAAAGTTTGTTCAGGAGACTGCAAATAGGATTCCACTGCATTTTATTCGGAAAACTCACAGAGAAAAAATATGCAAACCTTTTTGAAATGGAACTCTCAAGGTTGCATAACATTTCATTTTTAAAAGCACTGTAAAGTAATAAAGATAGACCAGTTTTTTAAACAGAAAAAATAGTCCAAAGTATAAGAAACCAATTGCGGGACAAATTAGACATGCATGTTAATGTCACATTTTTCATAGAGTTCACATGATCCTTATATTTTATCAGATGGCAAATATCTCTATTGTTTGAGGACGAGGTCAGTAAATGCACTCTAACGGTGCAGAATATGTCTTTTCCATAAATCATATAAAAGATCAGCTGTCACTTAGCAGATTTCCGAATTCAAAACTGAATTATCAGGTTACGATTCAGATATGTGCCTTCTGCAAAAAGAAAAGTTTTCTTTCAACAGATTAACATAGGATATGTTCCCTTTTGTTTGAAATGACCTGAAAAAATTGTAAGCGATGGACTTGTTACCTATTAACCGAAAAGCCTAACTCTGCCCTTTTATAACTAAGGATTTGTTACATTGAGATTTCCAGAAACTAAGGAATTTGACTAAGGCCAGAGATGCTACTCTCATACCTAAGCTTTCAGTTGAAGTCACAAAAAATGTCAGTAGTTTTCAGCTTTTTTCAGTAGTTCATATTACCTGAGAGATAACGACGCAATAGCTATTAATAAAAGTCTAATATATGGATTATTTGTTCAATTATAATTCCTCTTATTAATTCCAAAATTAATAGCACAGCTTTTGTTCAATGAACTTCCTTCATGAAATGTTGTTAGGGATTAAACCAAAAGTAACTTATTTTACCTAAAGAGAGAAGAATGGGCAACCAAATCATAGAAAAACATTCTACAGAGCTGAATTCGAATAATGCAGTTGAATTAACGACATCAACATGCAAGATCGCAAGAACAATCAATCAGCCTGTTTCTTCAATATTGGAACAAGGCGAGTCAAGCATTTATTTTACTTTTATTCGTATTAAAACTTCGATTATAAGCACACTCTCACCTACACCAATAACCAAAAAAGTAACTTTAACCACCAATTAAGTAACTTTAAAAGATACCAGAAGAGAAAACTTCACACATTCAGAAATTAATTTGAGAAGATTTAACAAGCTCGACACTATTGAAAAGATTGGATGCTGAAAAAGTCTAAAGAGATAAAAAATAAATTAAACTGACACAAAACTAAATAAATAATAAATAAACCTTTTCTTGAAAAGAAATTATTAACTGAATCAAAGTGCATGGATAGCAACCTTTAAAAGTTGGAAAGTGTAAACAAAAAGTATATTTTCATGCCATCATTCTTCTCCATAATGTAGAATAACAAACAATAAAATTAAAAAATACAGTGAAAGTTTTTTTGTTTTCGAAGAGAGATGATGTTTGGAAATATGATGCATCTTAAACAGTGCTAGACATTCCAAGCCATGGGATGAATCAAGAGGAGAATATTACTTTCTAGATGTGTTTATATACTAATTGTTTTCTCATTAATGAACAAGGGTATAAAGTTACTCTTCAATAAATCGTGAAATTAAATCCTTTAAAGCATGACTCATTTTACCCCAATAGTGACCCATTTTACCCCACTCTATGGGATAAAATGAGTCATTGACAACACATTTCATAACTTTTTTTTATTAGTATCAATATTTTGCTTTTGCAGAGATATTTCACTTTGAATGTTATAAGGAATATACACTTGCATATCCTGAGCAGTTTATTCACTGGTTGAATCAATGTATTTTTTGCTGCCAAAGCATGATTGTAAAATTGCTCTTTTTGGACCCATTTTACTCTACCTTACTCCTTAATATTATTAATGTTTAAAGTATGTAAAAAATTAATGCAAAAACATAATAAATTAATAATTTGAAATTTAATCTTTATTAAAAATTTAGCCATTTAGTTATCAACGAAGCATAGAAATTGTTTTCAATTTACAAGAAAACAGTATTGGGCCTACTTGTATTCAGCTGTAATATCTAACATCTTTCAAAGCATTCTAAACTGAACAAGAAAATTTTCTTGAAAGCTTTTTTTATTTTTCTTATTATTGTTTCACATTTCTGATGAAATATACCTTTTAAATATTTCAAGGGAAGCATTTTACTTTTTAGTCCTTAATTTTAACTTTATTTCTTTTTCTTTCCTTCCCCCTCTAATTGAGCAGTTAATCGGTTCATTTGAAAATGACAAATGAACCAGCCATGTAATATGGAATTTTCCTCCGGACATGAATCTCGAAAAAATAATTTGTCACGTGTGACCCCAATTTTTTTTTTTTTTTTGCTAGCTATGATTTTACATTTGTTGGACTCTAATAAAACGAATACAGTAGAGTCTCGAAAATCCGAGTCTCAAAAGTCCGAGGTTCCGCTTAATCCGAGGCTCTTTTATTGACATTTTAAGGTCTATCTTCAATAGCTAAAAAGATAATTTGCATTAAAATCTGAAAATAAGAACCTTTTGCTGTTAGAAGATTTTCTTTTGTACTCACAATAAAGTAGTAAAAACTGTATTGAGAGGTTGGTGTCAAAGACATTTATCAAGTGTCACGAAATATTCTTTATCTACTAGAGATATATTAAGATATGCTTTGGAAATAATAACTTGATATGTAAAACGACTTGAAATTAAGTTTATCTCACTAATGATGATCGAAAAGTGTTACGTTTCTGCTGTTAAGAATTTTTTCCGGATAATCCGAGTTTTCAGTAATCCGAGGTGGCATGAGCCCCAATTACCTCGGATTTTCGAGACTCTACTGTAATTACAAAGCAGAATATGACATAAAGAGCAAAAACAACGCACTATAGTTTATGGGTTTCATTAAAAGAATAGCGTACTAAGATAAAACTTCTACCAAAATGAAATGAGTTATAAACAACAATGAAATTCAAGCAGTTTTATTCTTAATTTATGCCTTAAATCCAGAAATAATATATGAGAAAAGATAAAAATAAAAGGGCACTGAACAACTTTTAGGCATAACTTTGGGGAAGTGGGTAGACTAAAATAATAAAAATACGAACCTTCTGCTGAAGAAGCTGTCACTTGCGGTACAGATTTCAAAGTAATAAACATAACAGCAAACCAAAACGAGACTAAAGGCACAAAGTAATAAAACTGATATGGACGGTTCATACAAAGACAGAGAACAACTACCAGGAAGTTAAGACGAAACAAAACCTAAAAGAAAATAATCATTTCATAAAATTTATACCAAGACTAACTTTTAACAAACAATCAATGTAAGAACAATAAATTTTAAAAAATAAACCATTTTATTAAAAAGAATTAAGCTAAAGGTTAACCAAAAGCTACGGGTATGATAAATATAAATTGTCAAATTTGTAATGATTAAAATACTCCCCCCCCCCCAGTGGGAATTAAAGAAGTGCTGCAGCATTTAAAAACTTTGTGTTTGATTTCCCTTTTTAATTATTTCCCTTTTTTATTTGATAACATATTTACTTCATGCATACTGTATGTTAGATAAAGGAACAATTTTTATTTGATAATAAAAGGCTCCTTACTGTATCAGAGTTGAAACTCACTGTTAAAATCTACATTTTAACATTTGTTTAGTTACACTTTTAATGGATAGAGGGCCGCATGAGTAATAATGTCGGTTTGAATAAGCATCACTTCAGATGAGAGGAATTTGCTGTGGCAGAAGTGCATTGCCTTATTTGGTAATGTTGATCACCATGTTACAATTGGCATTGCCTTTTATGGTGGTGTCAGTGTGAAAAAGCTGCTCATTGTTCCGAGACAAATAGCGTCTTGCTTGACTCACAAAGAGCGAGAGAGCTATCAATCTTCCCTTCTGCCTCCGTTGAGCTAAGATGTGTGTCGCGGCGATGATGCTGAACGTGAGAATCCTTTGCAATTCCTGTTGGCAAAGGCCACGGAGAAAGAGGAAAAAACGTAAATAATCAAATATGAAAATTTACGAAATGTAAAAAAAATCGTATTATCCAAGAAGTAAGAACTTACAAGTTCTTGTATAGTATTCAAGTTCAATTGTCCGTTATAATATCATCTATATCAATTTTGCATCAAAATTGCCTGCTAACTCACCAATGTCAGGGCTGAAAAAATATGGACTGCACAGATTTATCTCATAAAGTGCGATTGACATCATAATTTTCTGCCAAATCATTCAAGTTAAGGATCAGTGCTGAAAAAAATGTAGACTACACATAATTATTTCATCAAGTGCGAAATTATAATATGATCTGAGGCGCTTTGCATCAAATTTTCCTGCCCATTCAATGAACTTTCAAGAATGAATTTTTCTACAGTGTCGGATTGATGCGGAGTCGATAAAAAAAGGGGGGGGGGGAACATGCAAGTATGTTTTAAAATCTATTTGAAGAGGGAGACGTCGATTCTCCCCTTCTAAAAAAAAAATTCATAGTATATATATATTCCCCTTTGAAATATTGGTGAAAAGTGATGCAGCATACACCTTTTATTTAAATTATCGAGGAAAGTGATGCAGTATGTATAATCTTTTTTTAATAATGATGAAATGATGCAGTTAATATATTTATAATTTTAAGTTCAATTTTTATCAATATATAATATTTGATGCTGGTTTAATAGTTTATAAAAATAAACAATGAAGTAATAGAAATTGAAGTTGATTTGATTTATGACTCTAAGTATTTTGATATATTTTAATTAAGAGATTTATTCCCAATTTTTGATTTCAGTATCACAACGCAATGTCTACCACTATACGAATATAATGGTGCAAATTCAATTATAATCTATTATTACAATTCATTTAACAAATAACTTAACTGAATTTTATAATAATTCATCAATTGAATTTAATTTATCGCACAAGCACATTTTACACTCACATTGAGAAATGCAATTCTCTGAGTTTTCCACATGAAATTCTTGACTTTATTTTTGAAATTGTGGCTTTTTGCATGAATCAAAAAGTTATAACTTCCCTTAAAAAATTGGCAAACATTTTATCAGAACTTTAACATTTACTTCTATGCTTCTTTCCACTGATAGCGTAAATCTTTGGATAAGTACTGTCTTCAGATGTGAATACATAGAGTGGCTCCCAAAAGTGCTCATACACTTACCATTTTCAATGAAATAGTGCATTATTCAGCAATTAAAATTAATATTTCTTTTTTGGGTATTTAACAGTAAGATCTATGATCTATTTTTAACAAAACTGCATGAAATATTTTAATAGTACAACAAAACTTTAATTTAAAAAAATTAATAATCAAAAAATATCAAGAACTTAAAATCACAAAAGACTACATACTTAAAAAAAACTATTTACATGTTTTTAAGTAATCTATGTTTTTATTGATTAAATATTTAGTAGGTTATTCTTCAGCATCTACAACAGCTTTTAACTGTCTGGGAATAGGTTTCATTATTTTATTTTATCTTTTTATAATTTTTTGAGCCAATGTTCATTTACTCTATGATCATCATATACTGCTTTTAGTTTAATTTCATTTCAATATCATGTTTTCGCACTCTAGACTCCAGTTTTCTTCAAATATCTTCCATTGGGTTTAAACCAGGTTTGGGGGTGATTAGGGTGGCATTCTAAACTTAGTGGACAGTTTTAGAGATACCAAAAGCAAACATTGAAAGCCATGTACATCTTACAGCTACACTGGCGGAAAAAAAAATCCCAACACCAAGAAAGACTTGTGTTAGATAAACGAAATTTGGTAGGCGTGTTTATACAACTGAAAGATGACATCGATTGAAATTTCGTGTTCTGCGCATAAGTGTGGCGCAGCTGGCGTCACTCAGAACATGCAAATAAGGCTTGTTTTAAAAGCGTGTTATAAAGCTCGTGTGTATTATTTTTCCGTGAAATTTGACGAATTGCGTTCATGTTAGCCAGGAATACCTTTAAGAAGACGAAGAAGCCATTATCAACAGCTCACCGAGTTTGCACGAGGTCGTACAATTTGGCTACGAGAAGGTGGATTTTCATTTCGCGATATTGCAGAAAGATTTGGGTGGGAATGCTTCCACCGTGCATGATTATTGGAAGCTATGGTCAAGGGATGGTACTACCTCAAGAAGATCGAGTTCCGAGCTGCCACGTGGCACGACTGAGAAGGAAGTTCGCCAAATCTTGCGTCTGGCTGTGGCGCATCGTACTGCATCTGCGGCTGCCATTCGAGCTGCAGTTGGTACCGTCGTGACCCAAGGAACGGTAAGAAACTGTTTACTTCAAGGACAGCTCCGAGCCAGGCAGCCTGTAGCCGGTATTCCATTGACTGCAAACCGTTGCCTTTTCCGACGGCAGTGGTGCCACGACAGAGCTCACTGGAGGTCGGAGTGGAGATCTGTTGTAATTTTTGATGAAAACAGATTCTGAATTAGTGCCAGTGGTGGCTGTATATTGGTCAGAAGGAGGCCAGGGGACCGCCTGCATCCAAGCGGTCTACGGCCTAGACGCACGGGACTCACACCTGGAGTTATGGTCTCTGGAGCAATTTCCTACGACAGCAGGGGCATTCTTGTGGTTATCCCAAACTCACTGACTGAAAATTTGTCGTCAGTCTGTTAATTTAACCAGTAGTACAGCCCTTCATCAGTAGCATTCAAGGGGGCGTTTTCCAACCAGATAACGCTCGCCCTCACATCGCTGCTGTAACGTAATGTGCTCTACAGAGTGCTGACATGTTACCAGGACCTGCAAATTCACCAGGTCTCTCTCCAATTGATAACGTATGGGATATCATGAGATGGCACCTCGAGCATCATCCATAGTCAGCAATGACGGTCCTAGTATTGACACAACAAGTGCAACAAGCATGGCACTCCATACCACAAAGTGACATTCGGCACCTGTATGACATAATGCATGCACGCTTGCAGGCTTGCCTTCAAAATTCTGGAGGTTACACCCTCTATTAAATTAACATAATTTCACATTTGCACAGCATTTTCTTGAGCTTAAATTAGCCAGTGATCTTGTACATTTAATCAATTAAACATGTTATCTAGACAATTGCATTACCCAAATTTCATTACTCTACGGCAATTTTTTCTTGGTGTTGGGATTTTTTTTTCCGCCAGTGTATTTTGATTATAAAAAAAAAAATGGGTTTCTCTGCATCAAACTAATGCAGGGGTGGCCAACCAAAAGACTACTTAGGAATGAAGAATAGCAAATGAATTTAGCTCTGTCATCTCTTATTATCCGGCGTTTAAGTAATTTAAATTTAAGATAGTACAAAAAAAGTTCCCTAAACCGGTATAGGCCATCTACATTCTTTTACGATGAAACTTCAGTTTCTTTCTCTCTATGTTGGAGAAAAAATAATAAAACATTACATTAAATAGTGAAAGTATCAACCCAACTTTAATAATTTTCCAATGATATATGGAGAAAATTTTGCTCCTTTTTTAAATACACATTCAGTGTTAGGTTTGATGATTTTCAGGATCATAAAAAAATGCTGATCTCTTTAAATTCCTTGTCTAGTTCTCTGCAAGACACTACTTGTTACCCTTCTGAAATCCAAATCAGAATTACTGACCTTTTGTATTGGTAATCAAATATAAGAGCTTACTTCAACAGAAAGTCATGCACGTTGCGTAGAAATTTGGAAATTTGTACCAACAAAATTTTTTTTTCACATTTACACACTTTAGCTGTCTGATGCTGTTATAGATATGGTTCAAAATACGTTTCTAGACAAATATTTTGGTTATGAATGCAGAAAAATCTAAGTACCGTTGAATATTAATTGATAGCATTTAAACCACTTAAACTTCTTAGGACTCTCAAGAACTAATACTAAAATTAAAGACTTGATAAAAAACCACATTAAGTACAGATTGTTTAATTTTTAGAATAGAGTGTTTGATGTTATTTGTTTCTTTTTTAAGCATAAGCCAACTTACATAACTTATAAAAGTGTTTATTAACGATAACTCTTAAGTTCGGACTTGTTTTATCTTTATTATCATTTAGATTTCAATTGCTCAGATTTACGAGAAAAAATGTTTCATTTGAGTAAGAATTACATAGTCAGCCAACCTCAAATCTATTTTTAACTTTTTAAAAAATTTAGTTTGCTGGAAAAATACAATGTAGCACGCTGAGCTTTTTCTCTCCAGATAGTGACACTCTCTCTAAAAAGGTTGGCTACCCCTGAACTAATGCGTCAAAATATGCAGGTCAGAAAAAAATACATTCAAATGTTAAAAACACTTAGCTTACCTGCCACAATCTATAGAAACCAAAATCACCATACTGGTAGAAGTAAGTAAAATGACCATATCCACTAAGAAATAGGTAAGATGTAACCAATACTCGTACATGCATGTATATGGGTAGAATCTACAATAAATAAATAAACAAATAATAATAATACACATATTATACATGATTATATATATATATATATATATATATATATATATATATGTGTGTGTGTGTGTGTGTGTGTAGGTATATGTATCAACTATGCATCTATTAAAAGTATGAATTTTTTTTTTTTTAGTTTAACACTGTTAGAAAATCAATTATTACAAAAAAAAAGGCAAATACCTATAAATAGAACACAGCTTTTAAAATAGTTTTTACCAGGCAGCAGTTTTGTTTTTAACTTAACCTTTTGGATCTGGGCTGTTTTTTAGAAATTTTTCTTTCGACCAAGGAAGTATGACAGTTGAACCACAGATATATTTTCCATTGAAAAGAAAAGGCATAAACTGTCGTACCAGACGTATGAAACCTTGACAAAATCCCCGGTTCCAAGGGAAAATCTCAACCCTGTCCTCTAAAAAAAATAGAGCTACGGTACAGCATGTGTACCGCCTGGCTTCTAAAGGTTAAACTAGTTCACTTAAATTAGACATGAAATAGAGATTGCTTATAAAATATCACAGGTAAAAAGAGGAGGGAGGCCACATACCCTACTCGCACCAGTCAGATGATAAACCAGTATAACAAGTTGCATCCAACCTTTCCATTCATTAGTTTGATCTCGATGCAGGACTTGGGTCTAAAAGATCAACATTTGCAATTAGTATGACTATGCACTAAAAAGGGGAAAATTGGAATGGATTTCAAAATAATTTCCTCAAAATAACATTACATGATAATCAATTATTATACACTGGTATGGATATAATCAAACAATCATCTTAAATGAGAATATCATAATAAAAATAAATCTTACAAATTGGCTTTCTTCAGTAAAAAATAGTCCTAAAGCAAAAAGATATCCCAAGGGTAGGAAAAAATTTGTGTATGTAAAGTACTTGTTTTCTTTCATAAAGAAATTTGTCCTGAAAGGAAAAAAATGCATTTTTAAAACACCGTCAAATCTAAGTTCTACGTTTATTTGACATTCTTTAACCTATCAGGAAGATTATATAGCTAAAAGTGTTAACATAGCTAGATAAAGAGTATTCAATTATTTCCTTAATAATTTTGGAAATGTTATGCATAAAACTAAACACTTAATTGGTTTAAAAAGGGAAGTGAAAATAATTCCTTAAAATATTGTCAACCATCTCTTACAAGACTACACTGAACTTTAAGGAGAAAAGGGAGCTAGTAGCCTTTTAGTAGCCCTGTTGAACATAAAAATTGGCGAGAGTTTAACAATATGGCACACGAAAGTAAAAACAAAGATTGGAACTTTGATAGTGGCAGTACTGCTGAATCAAATCCACACCCCGAAAACCGAGTAAGTCATGTGTATTAGTTACATACCTACAATACTTCTCAGCAAAAAGACTTGCCCTTTCTAAGTCACATGCATTTGGAGTGAACAGAAAAACTGAGCCTTGCATTAGATTGTGATATAAAATAAGTGTTGTCACAATGTTTTGGAAAAAAGCATTTGAATAAAGTCTAAGTTTTTGGAACACTGGGTAAAACCAACTTTGAAATAAAAATTGCGACAATTTCTGCAGAATGCCCCTCTTCTTTTGCATGACAATGCTCAGCTGCATGCAGCACAAACTGTGGCTGGTCTCCTTGCGCAACAAGGCTAGGAAGTAACTGTACCATTTGCCATACTCCACAGATATAAGCCCTGTGATTGTGACCTAATCCTAAGATGAAGGAACTACTTCCTGGCATTAACTTCACAACTGATACAAAGCTTGCTGCAGTAGGCCGTTCCATTCAAACTATCAACACAACAGGTACTACAGGGGTTCTATAACTTCCTCATAGCCACAAAATGTCTGCCATTTCCAAAAAGAAAGGCTTTATGGGGGGGGGGGGGGATGGTGGTCATATTTGGATTCAAGGGCTTGCTCAGCATAAAAATGGGCAAAAATGCTGTCAGAAATCTTTTGAAGGGTTGCTTTGCCACTCAACTCTAAAACACTCAAAATTTAAAAAACTTGACAACTATTTGAGCTTTGAGTACCACCTTTTTATATGAGTAAGAGGTTGAAATTTTGCCAGTATATTGGGATGAAAAAAAGTAAAAAAAAGGGGGGGGGGAGGGTCCTTATCTGTAGGGATTTCTTTTTTTTTTGCTATAGGTTTGTGAAACACCCAAATGTACAATATTCATTGCAGTGCTATGCCTCACATCATTAAATTCAGGAATATATGTGTAAAAACTTATTATTAATTATTCAAAGCATAAATATTTTCTTTAAAATAAATCAAAATATGTGTGCAAGAAAATCTACCGCATTTTTTATAGAGGGCAGCTAAAAATATTTTTTTTTTTTTTCAATAAGCTATCAATCCAAAAAGAATTGCACGTACAACAATGAGGAATGTCTGAAAATAACCACTAACTCATCAAGATTTGGAATTACGTTAACCACGTGGTGATACGAGTGCAGTATTTTTAAAATGGCGACAAAACAAGAAAAACACTTTTTTGTGTGTATGCTCTAATATGCGTGATGTTCATTCTGTTCTCGAAGTGCTTCAGGGGTACATTAATAACCTTCTTTATGTACCCCCACAACTGAAAGAATGGAAGAACTCAATAATAGCATCCATGTGACAGTGACGATTTTACCAGGACGACACTGGATATCACTAGATGTAACACATACACACACACTAAAACAGGTTCTTTTGTTTTGTCATCATTCAAAACATACTACATTTTAATTACCACCTAAATTTGAAATCTTGATGAGCTTAGTTATTTTCATGCATTCCTCTTGGCTATGAGTGCAATACTTTTGAATATATTGCATTTCAAAAATGAATGAATCATTTGTACTAACCTGGTATTATAATCTATTGCACTTTATTATTTTACAAAGTGAAATTTAAGGTGATATTTAAAACATGGACACACAATACAAAATAAAATGAGGCATTTTTTAAAAATAAAATTACAAAAAGGTATTATACCTATCACAAAGAAAAAAATATGCCATCACAATAGCAAGACGAGAAAGGGCTGTGCACAACTCATGAAATGAAGTTTCTGTACAACCTGCAACTACAAATCAATTTTACCATTATAAATGTTTGAATATAATTTGTCACTTTTATGATGCAAACATTATCAAAAGAGAAAATAAGAAATATCGCTATCCTTTATATCCATTAGGAATTATTTTAATTTAAATGAAAACATGATGCAACATATGAGTTTTTTTTCATAATTTTTTATTTGCATTGGGATTTTAGCTTGATCATATTATCAAAAAGTACTTTCACTTTTATACATAATATTGTTTGAAAATTAAAAATTAAATTTAAAAATAATAAACAGAAACGAGCAATAAAGCTTTTTAATTTACTTTATGTACAGACATGCTTACAAGTGATGCGCCGGATATTCATATCCGTACAAATATCCACTGATATCCTCAGAAAAAAAGATCCATATCTGTATCTGGATTCATTACTTTATGGCAGAACTGTAAGGGATCTTTTGCATTATTAAATTTTATTGCATATTTGATGTTCTTAGCATAAATAACAATGATATGCTATTAATTTCCAAAAAAGAAAACCTTTTATGCTTTAAAATTATTGATTAAGTAATAATATAAGATTAAAAATGTTAGGTTCATTAAATTATCTTTATGATGAGAATGAAACTTAAATCTTCATAATATTTTTATTGAAATAATTATTCAGTTAGTTTTAATACTAGATGAGACAATTCAGGCCCGTCATATTAGTGGGCGTGCTTTTTGTTGTTTTCTGGTGAAATTGCATTGTGTTTTTACCTTTTGCCCCCCCCCCCCCTCCCTCATGAAAAAACTTGAAAAGACGGACCTGAGACAATCATATTTTCAGGATTAAAAAATATTATGTCATAAGCAAAATTAATTAGTGGTAAATTGTGCTTAAGAAAGTGTCCCTTGGCAGCTTTGTCGCCCATAAGTGTATTCCAATAAGGATCATACAAAATTCCTGCTGAACTGAAAAACTGCTCACTTGGAATACTTATTGCAGGAGACTATAAATATGTGCAAGCAATGTGACCGAGGTCTAAAAATGTTTTCTTATTGATCTCCAAATACTTTAAAGGGTCTTGGCTTCTTGACGATTATTTCTCTGGTATACTCTATAATTATATTAGCTTTCGTACCTAGCATTTGATTATAAAATTCCTAATAATCCTCATAGTCAGATAATATAGATGAAAATGCACACGCCGTGCGTGGATACATTTGCAGCTGTGCAGATACATTTGCTGTGGATCTGTATTTCACCCAATAATTGTTCATTAATATCAATATTAAACATTGTTTATCATTTAAATCTGTAGATAAATTAATGAAAAAGTTCACCTTTTGTTTGTATAAATACATAATTAAAAGCAAAAGGCATCGTCTCACTAAAATTTTTACCTATACACTATGCAGCGTATTTGAAGAAAATCTATGGGAATATCTATGAGAACTACCTTTAAGAACTAATTCATTGAACATATATTACTTAAATTGATTCATGTATTTAGGTCTATGAACCTCAAAAATTAAACATACTTGTTTTGCACTTTGTGAAAAAAAGGGTCATTATTTCAAAAAAGCGACTTCTAATGAAATCGTAACTACCAATCACTAGCAACAAAAGAATTTCTCCAGTTTTGCCTTTAGTTTTTTTTCTTTCCTTGAACAATAGGTATGAATGCAGAAAACGGGTTTTGGAAGCACAATAATAATCTTTGCATTTTCTTATGCTCCAGAAAATAGCTGAACCATATATGTTTTTATTTCTTATTTAAATATTCGAGTATCAAAACTGAAAATATTCCATTTTTAAACTTGAAATTGCTAAATATGTTTTAAAATTATGATCAAATAAAACAATCAAAATAAAAATTTGTAAAGTGACTTACTTTCCTCAACAACAGGCAAAACAGCAGAAGATTTTCGTTTTATAAATTTCTTCCGTATAAAAAGAGCAGTAGCCAGACAACAACTAATAAAAGCAATAAAGATGTATTAGTATAACAATTTCTAAAATCAAAACAGAAGAAAAAAAATCACTTGTAAAAGGAAAACTAACATGTTCTGAAACTCATTTACGGATAAGAATAAAAGTACTCAGTTCTTAATTGGCAGCAAAAAAAGTGGGGAAGACCCATTTTCAACGCAATATACAATGCGGCACAAAAGTTTAGCTGCAATGCAAATACTTGACTCAAAAGAAAACTTTTCAACGGAATGCTTTCAAATTTCTTCTTTAGGTAGACAATATGATAATAAATAGGTGTTTGGAGTTCAGGAAAATATAACCAAAATGAATGCCGTCAAAAGACATATTTTTTGCTATCATAAAAGTTTATGCACAAGTCAGATTTTATGCAAAAAATCTCATTAAACGTGATTGGTGGAGGAAAGGCGGGACTTTTTTCTTAGACTATAAAGTTAAGAGATTGCTCAGAAACTAACCAAAATCCCAAAATCTACGTAGCTCTTGCCTGAAAATGAGAAAGTTTGGAAACTGAAATTTGAAAATGAATCTACTTTGCTAATTTGTTGTCTTTTAAAATGGGTTCTAGTATGGTAGTGCATAGAATCTTGCTCTGAGTAGACCCAAGTAGCACACTTTGTTGTTTAAAGGTTGTAAAATGGTTATTAACGTTGTAACAACCGCTTAAAAACGTTAATAAAACGTTTAAAGGTTATTTGTGCTACCTGGGGAGTAATTCAGAAATGTGTATGATCAAAACGGCCAAGAAAAGTCATATTTTGTAAGGATGACAGAATTGAAAAAAACGGCTCAAACAGACAAATTGCCCCTTTAAGCCACAAAACTTCAACTTGGACCAAAAACAGTACGTTACAGCATAAGTAGATGAACTGAATCAGAATGCATCGAAAAAAATGTGCAGCCACCTTTCCGGAAACAGTATCTTAAAATAACGTGCCTGCCTAAATAAGCCAGATTTCAATAAGAAATACAGCAAATGGATTATCATGCTTAAAATATGACTGTTACTTTCTTTGATGAAAATATATACAACTTGGATAGATTATATGGATCATAATTCTATTAGCGGGACTTGAGAAAAGATCTGAAGAGCACATGCTGCAGTTGAGCTTTTGCGTTAAATTGGAGCTCGTCTCTTTGCCTCTTAAATGGCAACCAAAATTCAAAGAACTGTCAAGAAACTCTGGGTGAACAATTTTTATCCTTTTGTGAGCTCATGAGTGCTCTCAAGTGGATCTTTCAGCAGTATAATGCTTCAATCACACTTTCCACTGTACAAAAGAATAGCTTACATCACAGAACACCAACATGATGAACTGATACGCACTCCGCTCAGATCTCAATTCGATGGAGAACATCTAGGAATTATCTCATGTGACTTCTACAAGAAAAGGAAGCAGTCTTATTGAGTGAAAGAGCTTAATTTGTCGATTAAGAAAGCCTGGGGCAGATTTACCCCCAAAAAATCCCTTAATATGTTATGCATTGAAAATCTTGAATTCCTTCTCGTCAGGTGCAATGAAAACACCACAGACCACTAAAAAACTTTTGTGCAATGTGAAAAGTAAATATTTGAGTTTTGTGCACAAACTTTTGCAACATCAAAAAATTGTTTTTGTAATTTCTATAATTTTTCTTTTGGTTATATTTTTCAAAACTGCCGGCAGATATTTAGGATCATAGTCTATCTACATTAGAAATTTGAAAGCATTCCATTGAATAGTTTCATTTTTACTCAAATGTTTGCAATGTGCCGAAAAACTTTTGCACCGCACTGTATGCAGACAAATATTGAATTCTGACAAAAGAAAAAACAGGAGCTCAGCTTATATAGTAATTAAGTTAGTATGCTGGGATTCACTCATAACCTTTACAATACCAAAAACCATAACGATTGATTTTATCTTATAGAAGATTACAATTCAACAAGGGATATGTATTGAAAAATGCCATATAATTAATAGCATTTCTTTTACAAGCAGTGAGTAAAGGAATTATAAAACAAGAAATGGTAGACATTAGAATGAAAAATAGGTCAAGACAGGGCTATGTATGTGGTCACCTGAGAACAATAATGGGATATCTGACGGTCAATTCTTGGAAAAAATATCACACTTTTGCTCAGAGCTAACGATGTATTGAAAAATTTCATCAAATTAACCTGTTGACTGCCAAGCTAAAAAAATTTTTATACTATATGAGTAAGGCTAAAAAAGTGAGCCTATCAGCTAGTTTTGATTTTCTGGTGCCAACCACCCACATTAATATCAATGTAATATACATATATTCAAATTTAAACAAAAATGGCAAATCTATCATCTACAAGCTAACTCAAAATCAATCCTTCCAGCAAAAATGACACATAACTAATTATCTAATAGTTGGCCTTCAACATGTTAATAGCATTTGTTGCGCAAATACTGTCAGGCCTGTCATTTAGGTGGGTCAATTGCCCCCCCCCCCCCCCCCGGCTTTGAGAAATCAATGCATTTACACATAAGTAGGCGTGGTTTTTGTCGTTTTTTGATGAAATTGCATTGTGTTTGTACCCCCTGGAAAAACCTGAAATCACGGCTCTGAATACTGTACAAAACTATAAAACAAGAAATGCTCGATGTTAAAATGAGAAATAGCTGTAAAATACACTGCAGAAACTAATATTTTTTTATGTGAGTTATACATGTTCAATACATTATATGTACCAAGTTTGGATAAAAAATATTGAAAATTCTTTGAGATATTAATTAAGATAGGTTTTTAATTAGGTCTAATTAAAAATGTCCCTTACGCAACATTTTTTTTTTTAACTTAAATTTTTAGATATTTTGGTCACAAATATGTTACCCAACATATGTTACATAATTTGGTTTCAAAATGCATGTTAGGTTAGGTATAAAAAATAAATAATGAATTTTCGCAAAAAAATTCAAAAAAATGAGGCATAACGTGTAATTACTACACAAAATTTTTAATTTCAATTTTAAATTATGTGTTCAAATTAGGTAACATTTATTGATAGTGTCAAAACGCACATTTATACCAAGTTTCAAGAATGTAACGTGAAAATCTTTGAAAAAGGGACTTTTTTTGTGAAACATTTTATTGAAAAATCACGTACTGAGAAAAATGGATATAAAGTAGAGTCAATACATTAACACAAAAATTAATGACTATTCGGATTTTATTTTTTTATGCACTTTTATGTGAACTCTTTAAAAACATTTTATGAGGTTAATAATCATAATTGGAAACAAAAACATTTATTAAAAAAATTTTGAAGTGGAGCAAAATCATTTTACTTTTGCATATTTTTCAAAAAAATTTTAGCTCTATCCAAGTAAAGATGATATTTTTTTTTCTGTTAGTAATACTTTTCAATAATAGTATAGTTTAAAAATGGGTATTCATTTATTATGGATCAGAAATTTAAATTTTAAAAAATAATGTAAATTTATTACTAGTTGTATTCCAAATATTATGCACCGAACATATGAATATCAGTATTTGTAAAAGTAAACATTATTAATTATATTTAGAACAATTCAAATACAGTCTAAAATCCACCAGCTTCATACGTGACACCTTCCTTTTTTAATTTTTTAGCATTTGCTGCCGACTTCTGATACTTCTTTGCATTTCTATGCATTTAATAGCTAGCAGTGGATCTGATATCTTTTTGCTTTTTTCGGCGACTGTCTCTTTGGTCTGCGATGTTCAAGCTAATATCATTCTCATTCTCGTTTATCAGTTTTAAAATACCTTTTGAGCCAAAATTAAACTGACAAACAGCTGTGAGTACTGCTAGCTCCCCGAAAGCAAAATACTGCTAAATCGGCGACGTACGTCGCAGAACAGACATCGGGGCTGCAGAACAATTGTATTCAAAATTAAGCAACCAAAAAAAAAAAAAAGTTATAGTTCGAAAGCGCACAAAAAAAAAAAAAAAAGAAAAACGCTTCGTTCGTAGCCCATGTCTCGCAGAGCAGCAGGCAATAATGTCGGCGCCGTAATAACAGGATACCGACATTATGGCCTGCTTATCGACTTATCGTGCTATCGACTTATTATATGGCAGTGCCATATAGACCACAGCAGACGTGCGGACGACTTGACTTGAGCTTCTGAGGACCTTCCTGTTTTTCCGCAGAACTTCAGTGATGACACTTGCGCAGGCTTCGTTTGAAGTTCTGCAGTCCTTCTTATTTGGGCAACAGAACTTTAGCTACGAAACTTGCAGTACACATTCGATATTCAACTAATGTTTCCAACGATTATTTTTTTTCGCATGAAAATCGTGGGAACGCAAACGTAGTCTGAAATTCTGCGAGCCTTCACATTTTGGCCGCAGACCTTAAGTGATGAAGCTTGCGGTAGGTACACAAGTTAGTTCTTCAAATTATGTTTGAAACAATTTTTTCGCAAGAGAGTCGCAGGGGCGTAGATTTTCAATTGAAGTTTTGCAGGTCTTCACATTTTATCCGCAGAACTTCAGTGACGACACTTTGTTTTTCTATTAGATATTCAGTTATGTTTAAAACCATGTTTCCTCATGAGGGAATCGCGGGGACGCAAGCTTCACTTGAAATTCTTCGGGCTTTCACATTTTGGCCGCAGAACTTCAGTGACGAAGCGTGTAGTACAAATAGTTTTTCAAATTATGTTTAAAACAATTATTCTTCCGCGTTAAAGAGTCGCGGGGCGCGGGATTCGCTTGAAGTTCTGCGGGGGCCTACACATTTTATCCACAGAACTTCAGTGACGAAACTTGCAGTACAAACTATAGTTATTCAAATTATGTTTTAAACAATTAATTCTTCCGTCTTAAAGAATCGCAGGAAAACGGGCTTCGTTTGAAATTCTGCGGGACTACACATTTTATCCGCAGAACTTCAGTGACGAAACTTGCGGTATAAATTAGGTATTCGACAATGTTGAAAACATTTTTTCCTCGTGAGGGAATCGCGGAAGGGGGCGGTGGGGGGGGGTACTTGCTTGAAGTTCCGCGATCTTTCACATTTTGGCCGCAGAACTTCAGAGACGAAACTTGCAGTGCATATTAGTTATTCAAATGATGTTTAAAACTATTAACTCTTCCTGTTGAGAGAATCGAGGGGCGCAGGCTTCGTTTAAAGTTCTACGGGCTTTCACATTTTGGCCACAGAACGTCAGCAACGAAACTTCCAGAACAAATTAGCTTTTCAAATTTTCTTTGAAACAATAAATCGTTACTCATCAATAAATGGCGGGGGGGGGGGGGTGTTCGCTTGAAGTTCTCTTTGCGTTTTGACCGCAGAACTGCTGTGACGAATCTTACAGAACAAATTAAGATTTCAAATAATTTTTCCTGCGGAAGAATCGAGGGGACACAAGCAGCGTCTGTAGTTCTGCGGGCCTTGTCATTTTGACCGCAAATTAGTTATTCAGATTGTATTAAAAACAATTTTCCGGTGAGAGAATCGCGGGGCAAAGCTTTGTTTAAAGTTCTGCAGCATTTCACATATTGCCGCAGAATTGCACTTACGGAACTCGCAGTGAAAATTATTTATTCAAATGGTGTTTAAAACAATTTTTTCGCGTTAGAGAAACGCGGGGTGGAGGGGGAGAGGAGTCTCCTTTCAAGTTTTTCGGGATTTCACATTTTGGCCGCAGAATTTCTGACGAGCTTGAAGTAAAAATAGTCATTCAAATTATTTTAAAACAATTTTTCCGCTTGAGAGAATCGCAGGGACGAAGTAATTATATTTGAAACAATTAACTTCAGGCTAAAATTAGGAAAATAGGTGTAATCCAAGCCCCCCCCCCCCCCCAATCGGAAAAATGTTTTTTAACATTTGTTCTGCGATCTGGAAATTAGTTAACGTCCCAATGCCGAGCTTGAAATTTTTGAACTTGAGTTTTTTTAACTGAATTTCTGAACCGATGATGAAGTATATATATAGTAAGCATTAATAACATAATTATAAATATATTTGTCAAACTAAAGCATTTAAAATGTGAATTAATGAAAATAAAGCAAGAAGTACTTGCAAACTTATGAAATCTTTCTAATTCAAACTCTTCATAGAAAAATGAAACAAATTTAAAAAATAATTATTGTCTTTACCATGGTATTAAAAAATAAGTTGATTTGGTTGGATTTTTGGCATAAAGGCCTTAATAGGCTATACTGAGCCAAACAATTGTTTAAAAGTAAAGGTGTCAAAATGAAAATGTTTGAAGAAAGAACCTGTAGAATTAAGAAAATTTTTGCTGAAATCAACACATGAATGAAGTTTCAAATTTTGAATAGTAAAAAACGGAAATCCAAACTGCTGAAAAAGGAACAATTTCCCTAACAAGTCTTTCAAAGAAGGATGAAAATGACTGAAAGAATCTGAAACGAATATGATTGAAATTTAGACAATCGCGAGGCAATCTCCATTGTATATGCAATGCTGTCTGATTGACATTACGTGTGTTAAAAAAGTGCAAAACAGATGTCTATGAGTAAATCTGGTGTGGCCCAAAGAAAGAAATATTACAACTTCTTTTCTGGTGATCTTTGATGACTTGAAACATTCGTCGAAGGCTGACAACAGTGCAAATAATTTCGCGACTCTCTCTATTCCAGTTCTTAAAAAAAAAAAACAAAAAAAAAACACACACACACACACACACAAAGACAGCATGTAAGTACGCAAGCATATATGGGTTATTCCAACGAAAATGGTACAAATCATGTCCGAGACTTTAGAATTTTTTAAAATCAATATTAAAAACTCCCACCCATCAAGTGTATTTTTTATTGGTTCTCCATTTAATTTTGTGCCATCAAGTATCAATTGATTAGGTATAATCCATTTAGAAAGGACATAACAAAAATTATCTTTGTC
>JAXGGA010004379.1:0-89130 GCA_038373865.1 Uloborus plumipes
TAGTTTAATTTCCAGGGCTCGAAAATTATATTGCCCGACATGCCCAGGGCATGTAAAATTTCTGATCGGGCATGAATCTTCAACCCTTACATGCCCAGCTGGCCATGTAATTTTACGATCAAATATTTCTTTCCTAAACTTTGTTATTTCGTATTTTTGAAAAAAATTACCATATATGTTAAGATTGAAATAATTCTTAATTCAGATACAAAACTGCAAATTTAATATTTTGTCTGTTTAACATGTTGACTGCCCAAGTAGGAGATGATAATTTGTAGTATATCCTTTTAGCTGACAGAATAGAATTTGAGTTAGCTTATATGTGATTTGCTGTTTTCCTCCAGATTACAATTTGTCTTTTACAATGACATTAATATGGAAATTTGACTTCCGAGGAGATGAAAGTAAAGCTAATTGACAGGTACATTGTATTTAGCCCAGCTCATATGCTACGTATGTTTTGTAGCTTGGCAGTCAACGTCTTAACACTGTACGACAAATTCAAATGTTTTTATTTATAAACAGCAAAAATAAAACTGGGCAGGTAAAAATGTTATTTGGGCATGTACTTTTTAGACAAACATGCCCGGCAGGGCATGTAAAATTTTAAAGATTTTTCGAGCCCTGTTAATTTCTTTTATATCTGCCTTTGGGTCATTCCATGTCAAGTGATCCAACGTTTTTTACCTTACATTTTTGTATTTCTTTCAAATTTGGCTCATCAATTGTACCCCTTGAGGTAATCAAAAGTATCAATTTTTGGATTTTTATCTCTATTATTTTTTGATTTATGAGACTTTGAACTTTGGAAAAACCCACGTTTTTCCATGGATAAGGGAACATAAAAGGGACCATAACTCGGCACCAAATATAGATAGAACAATTTGGTAAATGGCATTTTAAAGTACGTTAGTTGCCGCTTAATCTGATATGCAACATGACTAATTTGATAAAAATTTTCTTTTTCAAAAAATGAAATTTAAATTTCAAATTTAAATTTCCCAAAAAACATATCTGTACCTCAGAACCAGACTAACGTAAGTCCATTTTCGTCATTTTTCAGTAGAGGGGAAAAACGATGTATTCGACAATCGTTTTTCCCCTGTACCGAAAAATGACGAAAATGGACTTACGTTAGCCTGGTTCTGAGGTACAGATATAATGAATTTTTTTCAAAAAATTCTCAAAAATTCTTGTGTATTTTATCTATGTGTGTACAAATGTTTAGATTGGGATCTCAATGGGATCATATTTTTTTGAATTTTTGAATAAAACTGTATAGGAAAAAAATGATAATTTTTAGATTCTATTTATTTAAATATTAAGTTATCTTGCTTGTGATGGTCTAAAAAGTAGTAAACAAACATGAATATGTTTAAAGTGAGCTGGCATGAGCTTATAGATTTGTCAGGTTCACCCCCTCCTCCCTTCATCCCCCGCACAACCGCTCTTTTTTAATTCAAAACTGTTCAAAATGTTGAAAAAAAAAAAAACTTTGATACAAGATGAATAGTAAACTTATTTAAAGTTGGTAAATGGGTTTCCTTATAACTAGACGAAGTATCACCCTCCTCCACCCAAATATACCATTAACGCTGTACTATTATGACGTCTAACCTGGGGATTGAATTGACTATTATTTTTACTCTAGGTAAGTGAGCTAGCATTAACTTGTAGATTGGTCAACTCCCCCTCCCTTCCTTCCTGATCCAACCATTTTTCCCCCAAACTGTTTAAAATGCTAAAAAAAAGCTTCTTTGATACAAAATGAACAGTAAACTTATTTAAAGTTGGTAAATGGGCTTCCTTATAACAAGGCAAAGTACAACCCTTCCCCCACCCAAATATATCATTAATGCTATACTAATATGATGTCTCACCTGGGGATTGATTTGAGGATTATTTTCCCCCTAGGTATATTTTGTTTTTCAGACGAAGTGTATATTTTTCAATCCGTCCTTCACAAAGTGTACTTCCATTCAATATCTGAATTTAAACTTATGATTCATTTCATCCCCTCCCCCAGCACCAATCTTCAATTTTGAAGAGAGGAAATAAATGGGTCGCCCCAAGATCATAGCAAACAGAAAAATAGCACTGTTTCTCCTTTTTCTCATAATGTTTTCCCATTATTTTCACACAAAACTGAAAAGAAATCAAAGTGTCACGTTATATGTCAGTCCTCATCACTGCCTTTCCTTTTTCTTATTGGACAAAGCTCATGAGCTAATAGGAAAGTAACAAACAGAACAAACTGAAACACTACCAGACATCAGTAGAGACTAAGGCTTTGAAATGGGGTTAGGCGGGATGATAAAAAAAATAAAAGTTTGGAGCGGGAAGGTAGGGTAAGGGGGGTGGGAGTAATCTGTAAAGAAGTTAAACAACATGAGAGGGTTATGATCAAAAAGCAGTGTTTGATTAATATATGTATATAGATATGTCTTGCTGCATTACTTTCCTTTACAGCAAAATGAAAAATAACACAAACAATTAAAAAAATTAAATAACAGCTGCACACTAGATAATGTGGAAAGATAGTTATGGGGACATAGACATATGATCTGATATTTTGATTTATTTTCAGTTTTTGCTTAAAGAACAGAAAAAACGATGAGAACAAGGAGAAACAGTGCTATTTTGCTGTATGCTATGATCTTGGGGCGACCTATTTATTTTCTTCCTTCAAAATTGAAGATTGGTGCTGGGGTAGAAGATGAAATGAATCATAAAGTAAAATTTCAGATATTGAATGGAAGTACATTTTGAAGTTCGGATCGAAAAGAAACATTTCGTCTGAAAAACAATAGATATACCTAGGGTGAAAATAATCCTCAGTTCAATCCTGAGGTTGGACGTCATTTTAGTATAGTGTGAATAGTATATTTGGGTGGGGAGGGGGATACTTCGTCTAGTTATAAGGAAACCCATTTACCCAATTTAAATAAGTTTACTATTCATTTTGTATCAAAGAGTTTTTGTTTTTTTTTAAACATTTTGAACAGCTTTGAATAAAAAAAGAGTGGTTGTGCGGGGAAGGAAGGGGGGAGACTGACAAATCTATAAGCTCATACCAGCTCACTTTAAACATATTCATGTTTGTTTACTACTTTTTAGACCATCACAAGCAAGAGAACTTAATATTTAAATAAATAGAATCTAAAAAATAGCATTGTTTTCCTATACAGTTTTATTCAAAAATTCAAAAAAATATGATCCCATTGAGATCCCAATCTAAAAATTTGTACAAACATAGATAAAATACACAAGAATTTTTGAGAATTTTTTGAAAAAAATTCATTATATGTTTTTTGAGAAATTTAAATTTGAAATTTAAATTTCATTTTTTGAAAAAGAAATTTTTTATCAAATTAGTCATGTTGCATATCAGATTAAGCGGCAACTAACGTACTTTAAAATGCCATTTACCAAATTGTTCTATCTATATTTGGTGCCGAGTTATGGTCCCTTTTATGTACCCTTATCCATGGAAAAACGAGGGTTTTTCCAAAGTTCAAAGTCTCATAAATGAAAAAATAATAGAGATAAAAATCCAAAAATTGAGACTTTTGATTACCTCAAGGGGTACAATTAATGAGCCAAATGTGAAAGAAATACAAAAATGTAAGGTAAAATTTTTCTCAGATTTTGGATCACTTGACGTGGAATGACCCCTTTGCTATTTTAACGAATTCCCACTAATAAGGTTAATTAGCATCTTATGTTTAACATCTTATGCATAACATTTTCCCTAGAATGTGTTAATCCTGCTTGTGCATTATCTAATGAAATGTAATAGTAATGTACAATAAAACCTCAATATCTTGAAAACCGAAAGTGATTTGACCTGATTTTGTTTGATGGATCCCTTATTTAAGTTAAAGCTAGAAATGCCCTAAATCTTAGATAATTTTACGAAATTGCGGATATTTTGTTTTGAAAAGAAATTTGACGTATCAATGTTTTGAGTTAATGTTTTGAGTTGAAATGTGAATTGTCAAGTTAAAAAAAATTGTTCCTGATATCAAGGCACACAGCCATGGCTGCCACACTTCCATCTGACGGACGGAATTCCGTATTCTGTAAAATGTCGTATCATTTGGAAATTTGTTTTGGGAAAAAATGAAATGAAGCTTTAAAAAATATCTCATTTAGATTTTTCAAAAAAAAAAAAAAAAAAAAACAAGTAACTGCTTAATAACTTTCTCTCTAGTTGCACCTTGAAAACTAGTAATTCAATTATTTCAATCATAGCTACATTAATCCAGAAAATTATTTTAAAGCTGTTTTTTCCAGTGTTATTTTTTAGCGAAGAATCTCTTACCAGAAACTTTTTACTGTCAAGAATCTTTTAGCGTGAATTCGAAGCTTTTTTTTCTTCAGTAACTAATACAGTAATTTTTTTCGTTATCGCGTTTTCTTCCAAAAAATCTTTTCGAAAAACTATTCTGAAAGTTTAGATTTTACTTAATTTTGCGATTTGGTTTTATCATATAGTTAATTACAACATAAAAATGCAACATATTTGTGCATTAAACTACAGACATATTACGTGCTAACATGTTTGTGTAGCAAAATGATGCCAAGTGCTTTTCAGTCTTTGTTAATTTTTAGAGTAGCATCCATGCACACAGCATTTTGTTATTATCCAGAGCAATATGGTAAATATCGAAAAGATAATGGGACTTGAGTTTATAAATTGTGTTGAAATTAAACGATTAAGATATCAAATGTTAATGAAGCTTTATTTTTTATCAATTGTTTTTTTTTTTTTTTTACATTAAGGTTACATTTTGAAACATAATTAATCCATCTTTCTTAACTTTCAGGAGAACATTAGGAAGCAGGAGAAGGGGACCAGCCTACGTCGCAGTTCCGAGAACTCGTTAAGGGGGAGGGTTGCCAGGAGTCTCTGACCTACCTCTCCTTCTATGTACCTTGTGTAAAACTTGCTTGAATTCAGAGCCACATTTTACACCTAGATCGGGTATTCCTCCATTTAAGGGGTACCTCCCATATTCATATGTAATAGATTTTTTCCATTTCTGTATTTACACTACTCTTTGTAATTACTCTTGTGTACTTATGGCAATAAAATATTTTTTTGTTTAATTATAGTATTTTTTGTAACATCCATAGATCCAAGAGATACATATTTTCAACTTTTGCCTAAGCGTGTTTCAATTAACGTGAAAGTTCAACTATACTGCCTAGGCATATTTTCTCACTTAAATTTTTGATTTTATTAATCTAAAAGACAGTTTAAAAATAGTTATTTTTTTAGCAAGTTTCTTCTGTACAACATGTTTCAGACATAAAAATTAAATTGTACAAACTTTTAGGGGTGTTAGAGGGGCCATAAGAAGCAAGAATCGCACAGGAAAATAAGGTAGCAGACGCAACGCTAACGCGCTACGTACACCCAAACTATAAAAGTTTGTGAGAATGGCTTGTTTTGCGTCACTCGGTTATTGTGTAATTTCGGGGGCATGTAAGACTGGCAGGCAGCATAATGTCAACAACCCCTTTAAACCTATCTTAAAAACTGAGAAATTGGGAAAAATCTTCGTTGTGTATTAAATTTGCTTTTTTTTTTTTTTTTGCATCCACCTGTTTCTGGTTCGTACACTGCAAAAAAAAAAATCCATCAAACTTACGGAAAAAAAAATCCGTCAAATTTACGGAAAAAAACTGGCAGTCTGGGCTGCCAGTTTTTTTCCGTTTATTTAACAGAAATCTTCCGTAATTTTTTAACAGACTCTCCGTTTTTTAGCGGAATATCTCTGTAATTGCAACAGTTTTTAACCGTTTTTTTAACAGATTTTCTCCGTAAAGTGATGAAATCAACCTGTTATAAAAACGGTTAAAAACTGTTGCAATTACAGAGATATTCCGTTAAAAAACGGAGAGTCTGTTAAAAAATTACGGAAGATTTCTGTGAAATAAACGGAAAAAAACTGGCAGCCAGGCTGCCAGTTTTTTTCCGTAAATTTGACGGATTTTTTTTTACAGTGTAATATCATTGAAAGTCAACTAAAATCACGTTGTTCGAATATTTGTCTATACTCTTAAAGTTACCAAAGATGACCCATCAATTTTGAAAAAGTTCCGGGGTGGGCCAAAAATCTTCTCTCCCCTAACATCAACGCAGATCGTCTAAAACTGCGTTTTTTACAGTTACATTTTCAAAAAAAGTTTCGGGGAGAACCCCCGCACTTCCCTTTTCTTGAAACAACCGGATATTATCTATAATTGTATTTTTAAGATTTCAATTTCCAAAAATATTCAGGGAAGCTCTTCCACTACTACCATTGCCAAAAATTGTTTAGAATGCATTTTAAGGCTGTAATTTAAATAATTTTCCGAAAAGAGGGAGCTCGAATATCTAATATGCGTTATATTAGCAAAGATAGTCTAAAATTGCGTTTTAGCAATACAATTTCAAAAAAATCCCCGATCCCCCCTTTTCATAGTACGATCAGAGATAATGATGGACTTTTTAACGTTTCGATATCGAAAAATGGACATAAGAGCGCCCTCGAACCTCTCCTCCCATAACATTACCAAATATCGTCTAAAATGCATTTTTAAGACCACAAATTCGAAAAATCTTCTGGGGGAGAAACCCCCGTACTCTCTTATTTCTGGGTAAATAATATATTTACGATTAGGAACTCTCTGATCTAGTTATGACTTCCCTCTTAGAAAAGAAGCTGAACCCATTTTTTTCTCTCGGTGTTTAAGATGTGTTTAAAATTAATTAGGGGGGTCAGCAATCCCCGCCCACGACGGGTCCAAATATGACTCCTTGTGGTCCTTATTTGAAAATTGCAATGTTCACTGGTCTTTACAAAGGCTAAACATGTTTAAAAAACATTAATTTTTCCTAGCATTTCTTTTTCCAAAGTCCCCCCCAGTCTTCAGCAGGCAGCGACGCCCATGTTACATACAAATTAATATTCTAAATATAGATTTTAAGGACTAATATTTGAGCAAATTTTTGCTTTTCGAAGTACATGTTCATTAAGGATTTTAATGAAAGGGGTATATTTTGCGAAGATTAAAAGGTAAATAGATACTTGTGTTAAAATAAAAACACCCTTTGACAAATGCTGGCATAAGATCCGTCAGAATTTTTATCTCTGTGTGTGTGGGGGGGGAGCGGGGAAGAGTTCCCCTCATGTTGCCTGTTTTCAAACAGTAATGCATATCACCCTGGATTTTTGATAAATGTTGCTCTTTTTAAATATCGCTCAAAACCTTCAAAGTTTAAGCCTTGAAATCGCTTTTTTGAAACTATACTTGGTGCATTCCCTCCCCTCCTCCCCCCCCCCCAAAAAAAAAGAAAAAAAAAACTTTTGAAACCTAATTTGAAACAAGTTGAAAATTCTATTTTTCTATTTCGTGCCATGGATTGTTTGTCGGAGATGGAACTTGCAAGCAGCAAATAAATAAATGTCTCGCGAAGCGATTGGAATGATCGAGCGAACGAAAAGCGCAAGGAAGCATTTGCCTACCAACAGCTTGCAAATGATCGCCAAAAATTTTAACGCGCCAGAGCGTCAGAGAGAAAGAGAGGGTTTTGTTGTAGATCACGTGATATATCTTAGCGCTACTGACATCCACTGCTTCATCGGGAGATGCGCGGTCTATTCATTTTTAGTCTGTTGGTTGGCCACCACTGGCCTAGGGCCACAACAATTTAGGGGCCTCCAAATATCCAAAATTGTTCTATTCATTGGCTAAATTTTTTTTATTCTACACGTAAGAACTGTAAAGCTTGAGTATAGGGGCCCAAAGAAGAATTTGGCCTCAGGCCCCGTGATGTCTTAATCCAGCCCTAACCCTAGACAGCAGCTTACTCTGCCTGTTTGGAAATTAGACCCTAATTCTAAATGACATATAATATGATAAGCAGAAACATTTAATTCAAATAAACGAGTTTCGATGTGAAAAAGATTTTAACTTTAGTTTCATTTATATTATAATTTTTCCTTCTCATTTTATTAGAAAAATTAATTCATTTATTTTAGTGTTCCTACAAGTTAGACAGTAGCGAGGCGTGACTTCAAGCGTCAGTCATCGCTAACTTTCAGGTCCCTAAAGAAATATACCAGACCATATGTTTCGCTCAGGGGTGTTTGTGATAAGAAATTTCTGAAAATTTTGAGCTGCTGTTTCCGAAATTTAATTTCTCAGTTTTCGAAAATTTTGAACTGTCGTTTCCGATGTCCATTATTTGGTTCTTTTTTTATTGCTGAAGAATAACAATGTTGCAATGTGTTTAAAAAAATGATATATTGCTACAGATTTTTACGAATTTGTGTGGGAGGAAGAGGGAGGGGTAAGCTCCTCATACTTTCAGAACATTTCATCAAGTCTTCAGAAAATTTTACTTACCTTGTAAAAATCTTGGTTCAAAGATGCTTCTTTTTCAATTTGAAAAGTTCCAGCTTGCTGAAATGCAAAGCTCGAACGGCAACGAGCACTACTTTTTATGAAAAACATTTATAATTGAAACTAAAGAGAGAGAGTAAAAAAACAAAACCACGCACACATACACTGAAGTGACAAAAGTCATGGGATAGCAATATGCAAATTTTCAGATGGCAGTAGCATCGCATAGAACAGGTATAAATGCGCAGTGCTTTTACAGAGCTTTCATTTCTGTTCAAGTTATTCATGTGAAGAGGTTTTAACGTGATGATGACCGCACGACCTGAATTAACAGACTTTGAACGCGGAATGTTAGTTGGAGCTAGACGCATGGGTCATGCCATTTCGGAAATCGTTAGAGAATTCAACATTCCCAGATCCACTGTGTCAAGAGTGTGCCGAGAGTATGAAATTTCAGGCATAACATCCCACCATGGACAGCGCAGTGGTCGACCGCCTGCACTTAAAGATCGAGACCGGCGACGTCTGCAAAGAGTCGTAAATTCTAACAGACAAGCAACACTGCGTCAAATCACCGTAGAAATCAATGTGGGACGTACAATGGACGTGTCTGCTAGAACTGTGCGGAGAAATTTGGATTTCTTGGGCTATTCCAGCAGAAGACCGACTCGAGTGCCTTTACTGACAGAACGACATCGCTTGCAGCGACTCTCGTGGGCACGTGAGCATATCGGTTGGTCCCTAGATGAATGGAAAACCGTGGCCTGGTCCGATGAGTCACGATTTCAGCTGGTAAGAGCCGATGGTAGGGTTCGAGTGTGGCGCAGACCCCACGAAGCCATGGACCCAAACTGTCAGCAAGGCACTGTTCAAGCTGGTGGTGGCTCCGTAATGGTGTGGGCTGTTTTTTCATGGCATGGACTTGGTCCTCTAGTGCGACTGGACCGAACATTGACTGGAAATGCTTATGTGCAGCTACTTGGAGATCACTTGCAGCCATTCATGGACTTCATGTACCCAAACAACGATGGGATTTTTATGGATGACAATGCGCCATGTCACCGGGCCACAACTGTTCGCAATTGGTTTGAAGAAAATTCTGGACAATTCCAACGAATGATTTGGCCACCTAGATCGCCCGACATGAATCCCATTGAGCATTTATGGGACACCATCGAGAGATCTGTTCGTGCCCAAAATCCTGCCCCATCAACGCTTTCACAATTATGGACGTCTATCGAGACAGCATGGCTCAATATTCCTGCAGAAGACTTCCAACGACTTGTTGAGTCCATGCCACGTCGAGTTGTTGCACTTCGCCGGGCAAAAGGAGGGCCGACACGATATTAAGAGGTATCCCATGACTTTTGTCACTTCAGTGTATATTCGTTTTTGAAAGTTCGATGAAGTTCCAAAACACAAAAGGTAACAGTATTTTCCCCCATGCAAAACTACTGTAGTTGCAAACAATATTGTTTTCGACCCGTCGGGCTCATATTGGCGCCATCGTAAGATAACCGCAACCCCTTTTTTTTGAAAAATGTGACGCACCGAATTGAAAAAAAAAAAAAAAAAAAAATGAACGAAACAGGAGAAAAAAATCTCTACCCCTCCCCATCCAACCCCCACGATCCGCCAAAACTGAGAGTTGCCAGTAAAAACAAAATGCTTTGCACATAAAATTTCCGCGGATCATCGCCGATGACTCGTTTTACATCTAAGGGAAGCTGTGAAAGTATCTGATTGGCTGAAATGGCTGACAAGCGAAAAAAGTTGCGCGCGCGCACTCAAAACCGATGCGGTATCTTTAGCGATGAGTGAAGGTCACGCCTAATCGTTTACTCAATGGCACCACTAAAATAAAATTATTTGGAATATTAAATATAATCCGAAAAAATAATCTGAAAATAAAATTTTAAAAACTTTAATTCTTCCAGTGCAAAACGAGGTTTGCCTTCAAGTCATCAGCGAATCGTTCGATGACTTGAGGCCTCGCTACTGAAGTTAGAAAGTTCCTTTATGATATGTAATTCAGCTGTTATGTTATTGGTTTGTTTTAGTAAAAGTGCTGAGGAAACACTGTTTATGAACTATCAATACTTGCTATGTGTTAAAGATTATTAAGATGAAGAGATGGTTTGTTATGATTTTTTACTAAATGTTTATGTTTATAAAATCCTTTAAAACACAAACTTTCCATCTGAAAATGAAAATGTATTCCAAAATTATGACTGCTTGAAATTTCTAAAGCATTTAAGGTTCTTATGGAGCACATTGATTGCTTAGACCTTAAAAATTTAAATGCATTTTCAGGTAGAAATTTATATTTCATGAGAATTTGTGCTTGCATTAAAACCCTTTTCAACTTTTTTTTGTGGAAAGATGATGATTATTATTATTATTATTATTACTAGCTGTGTGGCCCGGCGTTGTACGGGCTTTAATGTAGTGAAGGCAGTGTGAGAAAACTACTCGCAGCCAAGGAGGCTCGCCTTTACAATCAGCCTACTCGCCGTCAAGGCAGCTCGCCTTTACAGTAGCGAGGAAAGTTTCGACAAACTACTCCCCGCTAAAGCGGCTCTCTAAAAAGCTTTCCTGCATCAAAAAGTCAATCGAATTATTTGCACATGCTTCCTCAGAAATAAAGACGATGTCTAGTAGTGCATACTTAGCACTCTTCCTAAATAAAAAATAAAATTCCTTATCAAAAACAATTATTTCCAAAACGCTTTCTTCCTGTTAAATTAATTGCAAAATTTTAAACGAAAAAGTTGTTTTAATATTTGGATCGTAGCCAAAAAAAGTCCCTGATAAAAACAGCAGTTGCAATTTTATTTAAAAACACATTTTCAAAATGGTACCCAGAGAAAAAATATATCAGTCATTAATTAGAATAAAAACAATTGTTAGAACTTTGTTGTAACACGTATTCAAAATGACAACGGAAAGAAATAACACTCTTTAATTTTAAAAAGTTCAATAATTTAATTAACGTTTTAATTTTCAATGGTAACGGTAAGAATAAATATCTTGGAATTTTAAATAGTTCAATAATTTGATTAACGCTTTAATTCAAAATGGCAACGGTAAGAAATAAAAGTCTTGGAATTTTAAATAGTGCAATAATTTAATTAACGCTTTAATTTAAAATGGCAACGGAAAGAAATAAATGTCTTGGAATTTTAAAAATGCAAATAATTTAATTAACGCTTTACTTTAAAATGGCAACGGAAAGAAAAAACTGTCTTGGAATCTTAAAAGTGCAAAGAATTTAATTAACGTTTTCATTAATATCTCAGCTAATTAACGTCGTACAATTACGCGGTTGGTCTTATTGTCTTCCTTAGAAAATTTCGAATCGAATGGTGTTCGAATCGAAATATGTTTGATTCCTTACGCTCAGCGGTTTTTGAGGAGTTCAAGCTTCAGACGGACAGACAGACAGACAGACGCGGACAGATTTTAATAGTAGTAATTTATTCTTTTCTTTGATTAAAATGTACTCATTCATAAATTTTAATGCTTCTACAAAAGCACATTTATAAAGAATGAAAAAGTTCTTGTTTACGAACAAACAGGGTGCAATCAAACCGCAGAACCCTCGATTTTAACAAATATTTCCAATCCTAAAACAATATTCCATATGGTATGTTATGTGGTGGTATGGATGGCGCATTATACACATTGTCTTTCTAAAATCTAATGCCCAGTTGACCTTTCTAATCTCCTGACCTAAGTGACTTACCTGAAGCTGAATATAGCACGTAACAAGTGATATTTAGCTTTATTTTGATTTGAAAAAGAGTATTAGATTCTCAAATATTTTTAAAGTCAATGTAGGAAATAGCAATAAGTTAACATGTTACACTGTTATTAATTTTGTGGACGACGTTTATATTGTTGCAAAATTATTTTTTGTAAAATGCAAATACTGTCACACATTTTAACAGCTGTGACATTATTACTTCAAATGAAAATTTTTCCCCAAAATATGCAAGACATTCATTTACATTGAAAAACAAAATACTGAAACATTTTATGAGTTACAAGATACTGCTGACGAAAGGAAGGTGGAGAGAAACTGTGATATTCGGCGAGAGTTTCGAATAGATTTTGATTTTCAAAGCTCACAATAATAACATTAAGTAATAGAAACTATCTAAGAATTCTAGAAATAGGCAGAATAATGCAACATGGAAAAACGTGCCTAAAATATTTCCTGTTCCCCCTTTTTCTTTAAGAAAAAACGAGGCACATTAAATATTTTTATGTGACTTTAATGCTTGCTGGTATGTTTTAATGAAATTTTGAGGGAAGAAACCATTTAGTATGATTTTCCATCAAATATTGTTTAGTTTTGTGTGTAAAATCATTATGAAAGTGAATTTTATTGTTAAATTATTTATGCATAGGCTATTGGCATGGAAATCCCATCTCGGTGAACAACAAAACATCTATTGCCATGGTTCGTTGGATGTACATCAAGGACCAATCGTAACAACACAGATGTGCAATAAAGTGTTGATCAATCTTACTTTAATAAAGATCTTAGATGTTGTAACATTTGTGCCAGTGAACTGAATACTCTACCTATGGCACAAATAAATTGTCTTCACACTAAATTGTTTTAGAACTACCTGTTAATATAAGTTATAAACATTTTTTCCAACAAAAATTGAATTTATCTAAAAGTCCTGTATTGGTGCTCTGAATGGTTTTGACTTTGTTTCATTAAAAAATGTCTACTAAATCCAGTATTGTTTTGACATGTAAACATTGTTGAAAATTTTTGTATGATGTATAATGCAGAGAAATAAATGTAAAATAATAGATATAGTTCTTTGTCATTCCTATGTATTGAAAATTTGTAATACCTTAAATTACACCCCCCCCCCCAAACACTTCTTAATTCATTGTTGAATATTTTTAGGTACATCTGATTGAAAATGAAAATTACCACTTCTTAAAATAATTTCAGTTCTCAACTTTATACAAATCGATCTTTGAATCATAAGTGCCCGCTGAGCGACTGAAATGCCTTGATGGTCTTGGCCTCCCCACTTTTTTTTTTGGAAGGGGAGGGGGAGAAAGGTTACCTTGTTTGAACTTTCTATATGCTTCTGATACAGTTAGAGATGCAAAGAGTGGAAAAAACCGGGTTATTTGGGAAGGGAATTTTGAAAATTCTCGGTAGTTTTGGGAATTTTCAAAGTGTTAAAAAATTCTGCTTTTAAAATTTTTAATTAGTATCCTAATTAGATACATTTAAAAGATATTTCCTATAGTTATGTTTTGCAGTATATGGAATTGCTTATCAGAAAATTATTTCAAAATAATAAGTGAAAGAGGCCATCCTATCTTGAGTTTGTTTTGTCACGGGGTATAATTTCAAATTGAGATTGCTTCTACACGTGTTAATTGATGTTTTTTTTTAATAAAATGTTTAGTATTTAATGAAACTAATATAACTTTTTTTTAGATAACTAACACAAAAGTTTTTTCAATGTTTTTTTCAGCATTTTTTTTTTCTCTCTTTTTTAAGAGCTCCAAAGGTAGTGACACTTAATAACAGTACTGTTTTGAAAGTTGTTGCATTTTTAACTCAAATAATGACGAAGTCTTTATATTTTACTCATACATTAGGCATAACAACTATGTAGAAAATTACTATGTTTGTTTACAGTCAAAATTCCCAATGTTCCCCAAAATTCCCGGTTTTTTTCCCAGCTCTCAAAAACTACGGGTTTTTTGCATCTCTAGATACAGTAGTTTCCTCTTAATGTGATCACGGTTTATTTTTTTCGTACTCATTTGGGGTCCAGAGTTTATTCATTTGTATGAATATCAAAATTATCACATTGCTCAATGTTATCAGGTATCCAAAATAGAAATGTTTGTTAGAAATAGAAATCGTCTGTTAGATTTTTTTTTTACGAAAAAATCTGTATTATATCTTATATATTGAGAGTTTTTGAGTCCGGGAAAACTGATCAAAGTATCACTGCAACTTCTACATTAATCAAAACCTTACTAGATATTTACACAAAAACAAACTGATATTGGAGCCTTGTAGTTGATTCACATTAATTAAATTTACAAAATTGTAACAGGATAATAATATGACAGTATTACACACATGAAAATAAGATAAGAGTTTATTCGTTCTATTTTTAAACTCAGAATGTGTTTTTTTTTTTTTTATTATTTTTCTTAAAACTTAATTTAGAAATTTTTTCTTAATAGTCGGTCTTTATTTTTTTTCAATCGGTTTTTGTGAAAATCATTTGCTCTGGAAGTGATCACATTATTTAGCGGATACTATTGCATTAATTACTCTTTCAAATTTCTTCCTACTCATATTTTAATCTTATTTTTTATTTTTTGTTCAACTTATTTTTTTGTTTATTTTTTGGATTTAAAAAAATAAATAAGTAACAGCTTTTTTTTTTTTAGCTTTTGATATCAAGAACGAAATATTGTTGCGCTTAAAAATCTTCATGATGGTAAATTAAATAATAAAACAAAAGCGATGAATTTATTCACTAGTTTGTATTCATTCACCTACCATTTTTATTTCTTCCTTTCCTTAGAATCAAATAAATAAAAATACAGTTTTCGTTGTTTTAGAACCTTAAGAGTATCATTACATTGGAACACTACTCGTTTTTCAGAGGTTTGAGTTCAATTAAATACTTTTTAATACTGCTAACCTTTTGCTTTTATTAAAGTTAAAATCAAATTCGAACATATTCATACTCTTGTTCACGCTTACCGTCACACCACAGCGTTTGTGACAATATTTTAGAAATGAAACCCTTGGGCGAGTACAGCCAGGTTCACACTAGCCCCGGACGGACGGAAAACGGCCCGAACACGGAGTGACGTCACCCGGGCCGGGAAAAACGGTTGTCAATTCACACTGCAGAAAATCTGTCACGGGCAGAAACTTTGTAATCAATCAAATCGCTTACTGTCGGCCTATCGGTGCTGTATTTAGACATAAACTTCTTAAGCAGACAGCGTTATCAATTTGTAGCTAATGATATTTTTATGATATTCGTATAATTGCAAGAAACTGCAGCTTAATGGGATTTTACACATGCCAATATTTCTACATTTCCGAAGATATATTAAACGATTTAAATTTCAGGATTAATAAGAGCAAGCAAATAGAAAAAGTATTTCACTCGGTAAAATATAGCAAAAATTTCGTCAAATTATGTCCGTAAATGATTCAAAACCGATGGTACGAAGATCTCCAAAGTGAAATTAAAGAAATGAATGCTTATTTTTTTTTTTTAACAGAGAGTGGTTTCAAAAATAAATAGTTAAGCTTTGCTCATGGTGATTTTTGATACAGTAGTTTCACTTGACTCACTTTAAAATGTATTTGAGTTTATAGCAAAATGAATTTCTGATAAAATATAAACTTGATTTATTACTAAAAACTACTCCAGATAGCAAGATTTAACAATAATAAAATTTCTTCCAAGCAAAATATTTTGATTTTACGAACAATTGACTTATATTGTATAGTTTTGACCTAATTGTATGCAGTTCAGTCTTGATAACTTGAACATTCCTTTATTTCCTTTTTTGGGTCCTAAACATTCGAGAAGGCTGCGGGAACTTCCTATAACTCAAAGCTTTTAGGCGGCTCTTGAGGGCTTCGAGCTATTGAGACTCGACTGTTACAAGCAACTTTATTGCAAATGATAAAATCTATGCTGTTGCAGTACAAACTGTACAAAATAATCGATACACTTTCATGCTAAAAAATAATCTTTTTTACTGCAGAAATTTCTGCTCAGTGCTTTCAACAACTAACAATGAATGAAAATGCTTCATATGTTTAGGTTAATAAATGTAATTGGGGAAATAGTGAGGAAAACAAACATTGTAGGCTTATGACTGACCCCGAAACCAAAACCCTAAAAAGTGCTTTTGTATAAAAGAAAGTCAGGAAAATATGTTTCTCCGGTTGATTGTGTTCAGAGTTATGAATGAAAGTTAAAAAATAGAATGAGAGTTATAGATAAAACATAACTTTATTTTTTCATATAAGTACAAAAGATATTGATGCATTTGTCATACTGCTTGACAAAGTTTCGCAGAGCAATCCAGGAAAAACTCAACTATTCGCATGCGGAAGAAATATTTCACAGCTTGTTTGACATCAGCATTGCATTGACCTCTCTCTCTGAATTTGTTTGCACAACATTCGGAGACAACACTCGCATTCCGCCGAGATTCTTCTTCAAAGTTAGAAATAGATTGAAGTCACTCGGATGGGAGATCAGACAGCGGCAGATTTAGCATGTTGCAAATGCTAAGGGCCTCCACGACTCTGGGGGCCCCGAAAAGAATTCACGGAAGTAGAATTTTATCTTCAACTCATCACACATATGTAGACAATATACAACAGATCAAGTTTTCCCCCTAGAGTTTAAAAGAGTTTCAGATAACACATTCCGTACCCTCTTATAAAAGACTTTTAATTTGTTATTCATGTGCTGAAATTTAAATTGAAAAAAAAAAGCAACTTTCTAAAGAAATATTTCTTTTTTTTTTTTTTTGACATTTACTGTCAGGGATCAAATCTAGGGGGAGAGGGGATTTAGGGAACTATCCTCCTTCAAAACTCAGATACTTTCCTTTTTTGACAATAAAAAAGAGCTAAAACTAGCCTTATCACCCCTGCCTTTCCCCTTTTTTTCTTAACTATGCCATTGCCTACTTGAGGCAATGGTATCCTCATCTAATTCCTTTTTCCATTATACTATTAAAAGTATTAAGTAAATTTTTAATTATGTCCATTTTAAATATTAGTTCACAAGTTATGGGACATAATTCTGTTTTTTTTTTTTTTTTTTGCTAATAAATTCCTGCCACCAAAGAAAAAAACAGAAAATCTTGTGATAGACGAGAAAAAGTTACACTATCAAATCTGCCTTTTTTTTTGCCAATATCCTCTCATAATTTGACAACATGCACATGTAATATGCGCTCACTCATTACGACATAAAAAGGAAATTCAGTGAAAGAATTTAGTTGTTATCAAATTTCTTAACAAACAACTTCAACAAATTTTGTCATACATACGTAAAATCATTACATGCAGTCACGTCATTTCACAATTTTCCAGAGCGGGAGGGGGGACAATGAGTTTTTTCTCGATTTCATCTTACAGAAAAACATTATGGAAACAAAAAACTCAAAATCGCTGAATTTTTTTCAGCAGTTTTTGCACAGATTTGACACTGGGAAATACTTAAAAAAACAAGATGCGAAATTAAAAACTGCACGTACATGGTACCTTGGATTACCTCTCGGAAAATATGGTAAAACACTTTGTTCACAAAAATTCGAGATTTTTTTTCTTTAAAAATTTTAGGGTTTTCTCTCACAATGAAGAAACAGACTGCAGCCTTTCTCATAAAATGAAACAAATCTTGCTATTTTGACTACCAGGATTCTGTTTGTTACATTTTATACATTTTGTCACCAACCATTTGAAGTTCATTGCTGAACTCAAGTCAGGAACTCTCCAACCTTACTTCTTGTTAATCACAAGTAGTGAAAAACAAAGATAATAAGAAACATTCAGTGTTCATAAAGCTATAAAAGAGCAAGAACTTTTATCCTTAGAATTTTAACACATTTAAATTCAAAATATGACGGGATGGAAACTTACTATATCGAATGTAAATAAATGTACAGCAACTTACCTGAAATCATCTTATTTATACCACCATTGTCATCTTTTAAGGGAGTCCTGAAAGCTAATCTAATCTAAAGCTAGAAGAAACTCTAGTCAATCGAAAAGAGTAGCCATCGGGAACTGTTCCCTTTTTTTCATTTTTTCACCATCTTCCTTCTAAAATATACATACATAATATATTCGGTATTATATAAATTCAAATGTAGAGAAGCTTGAAGATGATGTGTTGACTATATTTAATAACTGTCAGGTTCCATATGATACAAAAAATAGCTCAGTACTTCAGAAAAATATCTTTTTTGAAAAATGACCACCGACACTTAAAATATAGAACAAGAGCGAAATTCTGAAAATGCTAACGAAGCAAGTGGCAAAACATGTACAAGTTTTACATTCGTTTCATATTTTATTGTTCTTGTCGTTTGAATATTCGATTACACTAGATCAAACTTTTTCTTCAAATTCTATATGTTTGAATTTTCACTGAAAATAATTAATATCACAACATGATCAAGAGACAACTTTTGCACTAACCTACCTAAGAACGAGATAAACATTGGGCTCCATTACTTACCGATGCGATCTTTACCTGCTAGACTGTGATTGGCCAAATGAAAGCATCCGTTTCACCCGGGCCCGTGCATTATTCAACCAGTTGAATAGTGCCCGGTACCGTTTCCCCCGGACCATCTCCATGGCAACGAGGAGACGCCACCGTTTTTCCGGGCCGTTTTCTGTCCGTCCGGGGCTAGTGTGAACCCGGCTTACGAAGCCAAACGGGGTCTATTCACGATCTGGGTTCGAGACTAGGGCTAACCACGTGATCCGTGAGTTTACATTTTAAAAACCAATGCTGAGAATCGGAAAAGTTCGCTTTTAAAATTATGGATTAAATATATTCTTTTGTAGTTTTCATGCTATATTTTTGTTCCGGAAGAAAGTTTTTTACATGCTGATCTTCTGTTTGACTCTCGGATGTACGAAGGGGGAACGAAAATGAAGTTGTAGTGAAAAAATGTGTACGCTTCCATGGCTGTCATTTACAACATCTACCGACTGAATAAAAGGCATGTAAAAAGTCAATCGGATGAATTTGGTGCTAAATGAGCATTCTGTGGTCTGCTCTAAACATTTCTGAGCGGAGGATTTCATATGATGGTCCATTGTAAATCGCCGAGGCTTAATAAAAAAAATACAATGCTGACAATGTTTTCGTAAAGCCGGTAATGTGTGAAAGTGAACGCACAGCTTTGCTACCATTAAGTAAGTTGCTAATATTGCACAAATTAGTACACCTGTATATTCCTCATTTTATTAAGTCTCAAATTCTTTTGAATTTAATTAGGTGCATTTAGTATTTTATTTATACTTTCATTGAGAACAGCGTATTAATAAGCTTTTATTTGATTGGTATTTAGTTTTAATTAATAAGAATTAAGAATGCATAGTAGTAAGAAAATAATCGGAGAAGGTTTTCCTAAAAAACATTTTGTTTTTCGGTTTGAAGTGCAAGTTAAGTGTGTTTAGTGTTCATTCCTGTTATTTTGTTTGCAGTTCTTCCTCGTTTTCAAGCAAGCATCATTGCTTTGAACATGAAGTCAGACAACATTAAACTACAAGTCTTTTTATGAAACAACAATAACAAAATGGACAGCAATAGAGTTTGTTTGTATACTTTAAAATCCACATACTCTTTTGCTGATCTTTTTTGTGCGATATTCTACAGGCAATTTGTAACAAACACACAGAGGTAAGAATAGCTTTTCTATTTATTTCTATTATCGATTTTCTATGCTCTTGTTAGGCTAATCTGAGTCTCATTTGCTAGCATAATGAAAGAAGCATGATACATTGATGCTGTTTATTATGGAAAAAATTTCCATCAACAATGGAAATTACTCGTTCTTCAGTTGCATGTTTTACTCATTAAAGCCGATGGATTTGTATGCAAAACTAGAACACAGTAGAACCTTAATAATTCAAAACTCTTTAACCAACCCATACGTGTGATTCTTCAGCCAATTGGCGGAAATCAGCCAATTTGCTTGGCAAAACATAATTTCTACCTTCTACCAATCAGCCTTAAAAAATTTCCCATCCGCTCTAAAATTTTCATTCCATTTAAAATTTCCACGATTTCTAGACGAAGATAATGGGAGATAGCGATTTACCCAGCTTTAAAAGGGAGCATTCTTTGCTTGCTTGGTTTTGGTTAGAAATTTCAATTTGAAAAAAGGAAAAAATTTGAATAAAATAAAACGGAGCTAGAGAAACCAAAATGATAGAATTTAAAAATAAAAAAATACAATAAAATTTTTTACTAAATGCATGTAATAGCACTTTTGCCCGTGGAACCAAAAAGTCACAACATGTCTAATATTTTCAGCCTAATTGTTTTGAAAGTAATCACATGTATGCCAACCTTTTTATCATATATTTCTTAGAGTGCTCTTTAGGGGATTCTGTCGAAATTAATTTAAAAAACTGAAGGATAGCCCAGAGCAACATTTCTCAACTTTTTTAAGCTTGCATACCAGATAAATGTATCATTTCGGATAAGTGATAGTATTTTTGGATTTTTAAAAACTATGGCTAGTGTTAAACATTGATTTATAGAATGATCATTACAATTTCATTGAAATACGCCGAAACATTATTCTTCATATATTATTTTGTCATATTTTGTTACTGATAAAATCATTTTAATAAATATGCAAAGATATAAAAAAAAAACAATTTACTATCTTCTCATAATCAAATATTTTTATTTAATGTGATCCTGGTGGTTGTTTCGTAGAATCCTTTTTTTTTGAAGTGTACTGACGGCCAACGGCCTTTTGTGTACCAGCAACTAGTAAGCAGGGCTGCGGAGTCGGAGAACAAATGGTCGACTCCGACTTCGGGATTTTAAAACTTTCGACTCCGACTCCCGACTCCTGTTTTTTTTTTTTATTATTTATTTTTTTTCCCAAATGTGAAGAGGGAAAAACCCTAAACAAAGGTTGAAATGTTAAGTCCATTTTTTAAAGTTTCATTTTTATTCATGGTCGTAGCCAGGACTCACTTTAGGGGGGGGTAGCAAGCTGGGGTATCCCAGTTGGAGGTCATGGAAGGTCATTGTGACCTCTCAAAAAGTTCAATTTTTTTAAGAATTCTCGCAGGTAATTTCACCACATTTACCTCAATTCTCGGTGGTCACTGTGACCTCCCAAAAAGTCCATTTTCTCCAGAGCAAAAGACAAGTGCCGCTCTTTTCATTTGACTCCGTACAAAACTAAAAGTTTTCTTGTTAAATGGCCAGACTTTATTTTAACACATTGCATTTTTGATGCAAATATTTTTTATTCACTTGCATAAGCCCAAACATAGCAATTCGTTTCACAAAGCAGACCCGCCATTTTGAAGCCCTTTTTATTGATCCTAGATGCTTAGGATTTGGATATTGGACGCTGAAAATTTGTATCTGTTAGTTTCAAAGATATGTTTTCACCTCCATAAAATTTCATCCAAATCGGAGGTGGTCGGAGTCGACATGTTTTTCAGCGACTCCGACGGTCCAAAATCAGTCCTACTCCGACTCCGACGCCCTGCTAGTAAGTCACGTACCACCAATGGTACACCTACCACGGTTTAGGAAACCTTGGCTTAGAGCGTTGTATTCTTTTGAAAGTTTGGGCCAAAGTAACCTGTGTTTATAGTAAATATTTTTGAACAATGTATTCATGTTTTAAAGTAAAGAACAAAATGTAAAGGTAACTGTATCATAAATGTCACAATACAAATTACAGTACAGGTGGAGACATGGAGATAGGTTACAGACCCCCTTCTCCTTAAGTGACTTACTATTACATACAGCTGCATTTGGGTACCTTATATTTCAAGAAGTATCAGTAGTGCAGTTTGGCAGCACCACAACCTTACTACCACGGGGTGGCGGATGTAATTCTCACCCTTGCCCTGGTTGTAATTTCGCTCTTTGGGCTATAAATTCTGTTCTATATTTAATGTATCTGTATTGTACTATTTCATACTGGTCATGAGTTCACTAATGGGTCATGTGTGATCATGTGCACAAACTCGCAATGTATGTTGTCAGTAAATGTGTGTGTGGGGGGGGGGGGAGAGATAGTTTGAACACATTTATCCCGAAACCCACTTTTTGAACCTGAAAATGTTACTCAGATCCCCTTATAGCAACGTAACAAAAAGAAGCATTACATTTAGTAGTTCATGAGCATCACGACCGGGGGAAGAGGGGGGAGTCCTCCCTCGATAATTGTGAAGATGAAATTTATTATTTTTGGTGGAAATGATTTTCTCGAAACACAAAAAAAATTTATCTGATTGTTACATAACCTAAATATGAAATCTGTGGTTCTTCAAGGCTGATTTACAACAATTGGGTTTTTTCCCAGCACTGAAGTAAAATCAGTGAGGTAACTTTTATTCAAGAAGTTGCAGCAAAGCCCAATGAGCAATATTGCCAAAATAAAACCACCGGCTTCTTAAGGGTTCGAGTGAAAGTTTCAACCCTGTCCTCTAAAGAAAAAAGACTTATGGTACAACATGTATACCGCCCGGTTCCTAAAGTTTAAGGTTCTCCCAATTTATAACATTAAAACAGGTGTACATATGATTGATAAGAAAAAGACATATATTGGTTGTATAATAGTACTCGACTCGTTTTCAACTATACCCCTTGCTGTTATCTGCAATGTAAGCCTTAGGAGGAGTACAGTTTTTTTTTAATTCTTCTTTTTCCAGAAAATTTAAGAGATTATTGAGTTTGCAAGTAGTTTCAAATTTTATCAAGAATACACAGTTAATATTAACTAAAAACTTTTATTCAAACAAAACAAATTAAGTTTAGTTCCTATTTTGTATAATATTAAAATATGAATAAAATTCTGTCACACATTATACTGATCATGTTTGTTGCAGAAAAATGGAGGAATAGCCAGAAATTTGAATTTACAGTACAAGTTCCAACATAAAATTGAAAACGACTTGATTGCTTCGTTCTAAGATTCATAAGTTTCCCCATTTGTTTGTGCACCCCTGAGCACCAACTCACTTGCGGAATTCAGTGACAATCACTGAGCTTTCTTTTAATCCTGGCTTTTAACTTTTGTGAAGTAAACGTTTTGTTGCCAAATAAACAGACCCATTTATGTCCAAAAAATAATTTCGATATATGGAGATTTTTTTTATATATAGAAACTGCTTTTCGATGTAATAAATATAGAGATTTGATTTCTGTTCGATATATAGAAAATTTCAATATGTGGAAGTTTGATATATGGAGGTTCGATTGTACATTCTTTACATATTGTTCCTTCGATAAAGTGACAAGTTCTGTAGCATCACTTTTTGCTGTATCTGAACAAGTGATGCGATGGCGTAGCTAGGGAGGGAGGGGGGGGGGGGTCATAACCCTGCCAATGAAGCAAGAAAATTATATGTATGAAAACACATTTGAGGGCCTAAAATCGTACTTTCGACTTTTTATTTAGAAAATTTTCCAATGTGTGTGACCCCCCCCCCCCCCATAGAAAAATGTCTTGCTATGCCACTAAAATGATATGGTCAATCATGTATTTTCCTGCTTTATAGTTTTCTTCCTAATAATACTGCAAACTTTTGAATGATCGTAGTCTAGGCAAGTAAAAAGCGTTTTATTTGAGAATTAAGTAAACGTATTTGAAAATTAGAATGCTGTGAAAGCCAATGCACAAATTGTAAGAGAATTTTCTTTTATAAATTCACTGTAGTCATTGTTTGTGAATATGTACAAGGAATAGAATTCGAGAAAGAAAAAAAACTGACGAAATTTCATTTAGCCAGGGACCACAGCGCTGCGCCAATTGCGCAAAACTGCGCCAATTGAAATATCTGATACGAAGTAATACAAAAGTGTTGTTTTCATGTTTTCCTGCGCCAAACCGCCCATCGGAAATGTTTGCGAACTCCAAGTTTCATGTTTTTGAAAACTATATTTTTTACATTTGAAATGATGTTTAATGATAAACATTTAAACTTCATGGTATTGAAATACAGTTTTTCTAAAGTTGAATTAAGCATATAAATAAAGCAACAAAATTAATGACATTAGAATATATTAATGTTAAAATACTTTTTTCTTTTTTAAATTTGTTTGCATCATTTTTTCCCAAACAAAGATATAAAATAAATACTAGAAAGATGCTACTGTTTCTGTATTAGTTTAATGCGAAACTGATATATTTATTTTCATGCTTCAAATCTGATAAAGTATAAACATTTGATATGAATGATTATTTTACTGCTCCAAATTTGATACAAACCCTTAATTTTGCTGATACAAATGATTATTTTGCTGCTCCAAATCTGATACAAACCCTTAATTTTGCTGATACGAGTGTTGATAAAAAAAGAATTTTAAGTGCTGTGGTACCTGTTTAGCTTGAAGTAAATAAAAATGAATCATGTTCAATCAAAACAAGTACACTGAAATTATTATTTAAATAGAATGTTAAATGCAGATCTCATGTTACACAATTTCAAATTTTTGATTAAGAGAAATATCAAGTATTGGATTTAAATACACAATGAAGCTCCTTTTGTATGTTTTCAATCAGTTCGCTAAATCGGGCTCAACAGAGTCCAGTACATATTAACGTGCACTGCAACACGTTTTTTTTTTTTTTTCAATTCTACCATAAAAAACGTATAAACGGTTCAACACTGTATTAGGGTAAACAATCATACATAATATATGATGATAACGATGATTACAGACATTGTTTCAAGCTTAATCAAATGTTCACTCGTACTTCACCTTATAATTATACCCTTCATCTACTTTATTGTGGTATGAAAAATTAAATTGTATCATCTGTACTATCGCTATATATAGAGCTAACGAAGGTGTTTATATCATTAGCTTAAAAATAAATTATGAGCACCGCTAAAAAAGTAGACAAAGAAAGAGAAAATATAATCTAACATTCTGTGGATTATGCTTTCGTTAGTTGAAAAACTGATGGGAATGATTGCAAATTTTAGGCTGAAAGTGCACGTTTTCCGTATTTCTCTCGTAGTGACATCGCGCGCGGCAGCTATTCAGTATGTATCACGTGATCCGTGAGTATGACGTCACATGAATAGACGCCACTTGCAGCTTCACGGCAACCCGTTTCTGCTTGTAACCGGTTATCCTATTCGAACTCGGAAGTTTTCGCTTTTGATGTTGAGTTCGCATCTTTTTTTTTTTTTTTTTTTGATCTGGGTTTGAATGAGAAATTTTATGGAAGGATATTTTCTTCTCTTTGCATTCTTCCTTAACGTTATTATTAGTACACTCCAAGGCACAACAACTGGTCAAAATTTTTCTTCGAGAAAAAAACTAGAATGTACTTCTTCTTGAAGTGAATGCATTCCATTTCAAAGCATTGAGAAGGAGGAACCAATACGCTAAATCTCCAAATTCTTTTTAAACATTGTATCTAATCTAATGTAATGCAATGTAAATGTGACATGTGAATGTCAGGGAGAATGTATGGTAAATGTGAATAGAAAGTTTTAATGGGAATAAAAACTAATTTTGAATAATTGAATACTGACACATTTTTTCGTGCAACCAAAGTGTCTTCACTTATGTCTGTCTATCCGAGAAAATTGAAGGACTTTCATTCTTTTCATAAAATGTTATCACTCAGTGTACTGCGAAATACAAAAATGCCGTCAAGTTTTAGGTTTCTATACAGCAATGCTTCCGATCACACTATTAAAAGAGTGAGGCTTTTGAAACGACTTGCGTCTACGATCCTTTTTGGCGGAACATTTTTGGCCGTTGTGTGGGCTAAACGGAGAAAACTAGATCCTTTTAAAGAGGCAAAATTAGTTCCATTGAATTCGAATTACCACAAAAATTTTAAACTATATAATTATAAAGGTTTCATTATGCCTTTATTTGTTATGAAGAATTTAAGCTCTGTTCAAAATTTTCAATGCAGGGAAGATGACATATTTGTTGTTTCCTTTCCTAAAACAGGTATGTTTTGTATTTGTGAAATATGATAGATACTGATATTTATACATTGTCTTAAGATTGTTAGAGAAAGATTTTTTTTTAACAGAACATGGCGAGAAAAATACTAAAGAGGAATTTTTAGCAACCTTGTAGGTATAGCATGATGTGGCAGTTTTTAAAAAGAAAACTATGTATCGATTTCTCAATTTGATTTAAAATGTTTGTGAACTGAAAAATGATTCGTTTGCCAAAGTCATAAGTTTTGTCAGTTTTTCTTAGTTTATTTCATTTAAATTACCTCATAGTGCTTGATGTAATATAAAGGTATCCCGTGAAAATTAGTACCACTTGCAACATAAAATGAGGTTGGGAACGAAGCATAATAAGCGGAAAATGAAAATGTTTTTGTATAAAAAAGGGTGCTCAAACTTTTGAGTCTAAAAACATGATATGATTTTAAAAAATCATATAAAGTACAGATATTTCTAGCAATTTTAAAGCTGTGATAAAAAGTTATTTTTCCTGGAAAAATTGAAAAAATTGTTTTCTTTTTTTTTGTAATTTAATAGGAATATTTTCTTGTACAACTTGAAAAAAGTATAAAATATTTACAAACAATGCATTTCATATTATTATTTTTTTTAGAAATAAAGGGACTCATAGCATGTTGGTTTGCTTTTCAACTTTGTTTTTTTATCTGATCAAAAATTTAAATGAGGAGTTGATTTTCGGCCATGAGTTTTATGAAAAATTTCTCAGCATATTTGGTTTTTTTTTTTTTAAATGTTCAATTCACTTACCTTTTTTACCTTAATGTTTTAACAAAACTTTGAAGTGAACCAATGTGCCCCAGGCCCAGAGTAAGTTGCCTCACATTAGAAAGCAACAATTTTAATGATAAATATTATCAAATATTGTTACTAACTTTTTTTTGTGTTTAAGAAGAAAAAACATGAAGTTCAGTTAAACATATTAAAATCATAAACTGACTCAGTTTTAGTTTGGTGCTGTTTAGGTCAGAACCATCTATATTTTCTCAAGAATCTGCACAACGGGTGTTCATCAACATCACTGCTGCTATCACTTGATTTTTAATTTTCAAATTTTTTTAATAGTTTTTGTTTCTTTTCCTTTTTTGTAGACTTTCCAAATGTGGACCAACATAGCCTGGGCTCTTGTTCTGAAAAATATGCTGTTACAATGTTTTTCTACTTCACAATATTTGCGATATAGGAGTGTCTGTAATAAAACTGGTTATAAGCTTAAAATCTTTATATATCTTTAAAAAGCATATTGCAAAGGACATGAATGTAAAATATTTTTCTTTATTTTCTTCATGTTATGCATGTGATTGCACTTAAAACATTAAAAAATTGATGAGTTACAGACTCTACATTGAATTTTTCTTCATAAGTGATTTAAACTAATTTTTAAGCCAAAATTGGTGCGTGGGACAAATAAAATAAAGGCTCGTCATAGTTCTGTAATACAGCTAGTACTTTTAATCAAAAAGTATGTTCTTTAAAATGTCCATAACACACACAGACACACATATAATAATTTGAAAAAGTTTTGTTAAAATTTTTATTAATTATATAAAATTTTGATAGAAAACAAAGCACCACAGAAAACACGAATCAAGCCGCCAAAACCATTGAGAAATTCGCTAACGTTCATTGCTTTGTACATGACGTCCCCAATTTTTTGCAGAGTGTCGAAGAGACCAGCAGAGACAGAGAGTAGCTTACGAAGGTTAACACTTCTCAGAAACAAGGATCCTCGTCGGCTACGCACAGAGACAAATTATATTCTGCCTTCGCCGTTGCATTGGCTTAAATGAAGGGAGAAATTGAGAGGCACGTGGGTGTTCTTAATGCTATGCCTTGTATAGATATGGAGGTCGAAAAGCAGCGACGGTCGATGCTTTTCAATTGTACAAAAAATGACAAATTCCATTTTTTTTTCTTTTTGGCTATACTCGCTGCATATTTTTCCAAGCAACGCATTAAATGTCGTTGAATGAAGTTAAAATGTTGGTCTGTTTTCTTCGCTGGTAAGCACTGCCTACTCAGACGCCATATCCCTAATATATATATATATATATATATAGATATATCTATATTTAAAGCCCTCCCTTATGCCTCTCCAGCCTACCCAATAGTTTCTTCTATTTCATTTACAGCAATATTGAATGTTTCTGTTTTCCCCAAATGCAAACATGACATGACTTTTCTTTTAATTAATATAGATACATGAACTTATAATATTGCCCCCACTCTCAATTCATTGTTAATTTAAAAAGTTGTAATTTTACTTTAAGTATGTACCTATTACGTATTTCAAATTCAAATCAATATTTATAATCTTTGAATACATTTTGAGACTTTAATATAATTTGTACAATCCTTCCATGTAATTCCATTTGAAATAAGTACAATATCTACTAAAACAATGATTAAACATTTAGTTTGTATTATATTTTTTTCTATTATTTATTTATTTTTTCATTCTTTTTTTTCTGTGTGCTTGTAATAAACTTAGAGAAATTTTCATTGAAATGATTTGGATTATTCATCAAACAACTTAATTTCTGTGTTTGTAGTATTCAGGTAGAAATTTAAAATATGTTACAAATTTATCCCAATTAATTTGCATTGATGTTTCAAATTTTTGTATTTTAAATGTATAGGTTATTCATCATCCCCTTTGCATTACTTAATTTTTAATGTTAAAAGCTAACTATCATTATTATAATTACCTTTTCTCTGATGGTTACAAAATATTTTTAATTAATAAATTGATAATTCTGAATTTTGTTCTAGTAATTAAGTATTTTTCTGAGTTTATTACACAGGAATGTACGCAAAAAAGTTCGATGTTTCAGAACATCTTTGTTTTTGGGTGATGTATTGATGTTTTAATATTGAACATTATATCATTGATGTTTTAATATTGAATATTAATGTTGTACTATCTGAAAATAAAATATTAGTTCATTATTTATACAAAAATATTTTTTTTTCTTTTTTGTGAATTTCATCCAGGAACTACATGGCTCCAAGAAATTGTATATTCTATCATGAAAGGTATTGAAAAGTCTGAAACTAGCATTGAAGATCGATTTCCATACTTAGAGTTTATATATCCAGGCTTATCATCAATTGAAAAAATTACTGCACAGCGGTTTTTAAAAACTCACTTGCCATATTCTTTGTTGCCAGAAAGTGTACATCAAAAGAAGCCTCGGGTAAATATATACTTTTAGTTTAAATTTTCTTTATTAATTTTTGTAAGTTATCGGAACTTAAAAGGGATAATCATGCTCTTATACAGACTAACCTTGTTAAGGTGAAATAACTTAATGTGAAATATCAATTTTCATGAAATATTTGTTTGGTCCCTTGAATTAACAATCACTTAATTACTTATTGGATGAATTGAAATCCATTTAACATGAAACATTAATTATGGTCCCGTGTATTTTGCACAAGTAAGATTTGACTGTATTTTATTTAATCAATTTTACTTTTAAGTTTAATATATTTTGTATAATCATAATTTTTAGATTTCCCATTTAAAGCTTTCATACAGGCAATGTTTATTGCAATACATTTCTATAAAATAATCTCAAGCTGTTTATGATCATAAATTGACTGTAGAATTCTATATTAAGTCAGCTGGGACTTTCAAAAAGTTTTCAACATTTACGTAACCTTATATAATGAGGTTTTACTGTACTGTATTGGAGTTGAAACATTTTATTTTATTTGATATTTTAAGTTTTAAAATTTATTATGAAGTTTATGTTTACAATTTATGCTTTCAATTTTAGTTATTACTAATTATGTTAAAATTGAATTGATATTTTATTAAATTTTGAAGTAATGCATAAATTTTTGTATTTTTACTTTTTATTTAGTTAAAATTATTTAGATTATATGTAATGATTACTTAGATTATATATGTCCTGAAAACTCAAGAGGGCATTAAAGCTCCTGTAGAAGACAGGCTGACCTATGCGGCCATTTTGACGCCCACGGTCTCAGATGTAAACAAGAGCACACTGCTGTGTTGGCGCATTTATCGCTTTTATTGCGCGTTCTACAATTTCGTTAAAAACAAATTTCCAAGTTGTGTACCAACAAAAGTCTTATCCTTTGGAAATGTGAACATACAAATGAACATTTTTTGAAAAAAAATTCCCAATTTTACAGTATTATATTCTATTTACATGGAATTATAATGCAAATGAACTTTAATAAGAAATACTTTAACAAGAAAATTAAGTACTGTTTAAGGAGTTGTTTCTCTGAGAATTAAGGTGTAGGTGATTTTGCGAATCCCGAAAGTTTCTTCGATATATAAAGTTCAAATAATTCACGGGGCTTAAATTTTGGCATTTACAATAGGCTCAAGTATTTTTACAAATTAATTTCTTTTAATTCTGTATAATTGGTTGAATTCTAAGGCAAGTAAAATGTATTTTTCAAAATTGGTTGTAAGTTTATATGAGGTATAATAATTAAAATGAGGTATAAAACTGAATGAGTAAATAAATAAATACATCCACTAAAAAATGTATGAACTTATGTCCTACAGTAAAATTTAGATTTTTAACAAATAAAAACCTAATACATAGATGATGCACATTTTAATTAGTTTTTTTAAGTGCCTTTCTGAACTGATGTTATTGTTGATTTTCCTAAAGAAGCGATTTACTGTTAAGAATCTCTCAGTTATTGTTTACTTCAAAAGAAAATTATCCAACTAAAAACTACTTATAACTTTATAAGTTGAGCATGAAAACTGAATGCCTTTTCAAAAGATGACAATTAAATTAAAGAACTTTCCAAGGAAATCCATCTTCAATCATTTGCTTAAAAATTTCAATTTTTAATGCTATAAAAGCATCGCTTTGATTTGTTTGAAGTAGTAATGAAAAATCAGACATTTAATTACGACGCATTCCTCGCTATATTAAAAGAACGACGACTGTTTGAATTTGGTTGGCGATAAACATTGGTAAGGCAAGCATTTTACCGCCAAGATTTATGGCAAACCTGTTATTTCTTAAGGTATTGTTTTTTTAATTACTACATCAAAAGTTTCTGTGTAGACCAGTTTTTTGTTGAATAAGGGAAAAAGAAGACACTTTATAACAGATTCTAACCAAATAAATAAGGTATCCACAAAATCAAGCGTACTATGCAAAGTTGGGAATTTTTCGTCGGAATCCAATTTTTGCGCCGGCAGTTTATAACCCAATTCTTCCTTCTTTCTTTACATGTTGGGAACCTAAACATTCGTATTTTATCCCTCAAGTGATTGCTACAATTTATTGCAGCACAACCACCCATTTTTCTGTATATAAACCTACAAATCGGCAAGGTTTTTGTTTGCAGACGACACAGCAAGCACTCTTGGTGGGAAACAAAATGGCTGACGAGTCAGCTCCTAGTTATAGTAGCCTTAGAGGGCATGACTCCCAGTAGAAAGATTTAAAAATTTTTATTGCAAAATCTATGTTTCTATTGCCAATTAATTCCTTTCTTTTTTTAATCATATATCCAAAATTTTAATGATCTGCACTCAGAAGGAAGGGTGTGTCAATGTGTGAAATTTATTGCTTGTTAAATCATTTTAAATTAATAATTTATTTAATCTTAAAATACTGGAAACATTTATGAAAATATTTGCTAGATAATATACATGATGAGAAATCCCAAAGATGTGGCTGTTTCTTATTATCATTTTGTTAGAATGATGACAATGACGGATTATGTTGGTGACTTTTCCAATTTCTTTCAAGATTTTTTGAATGATGAAGGTAAGCTTTTTTTTGCTCAGTGTTTATTCATTAAAATTACTTGTAAAAGGAGAAATTATTTTATAATTCATTACAAACTGTTCCATAGGTGTATTCGGGATCTTTCTTGGATGGGACAGAGTGGTCGTCCCCCATCTTATTGATGCCTACAGGGTGCACAAATTCTATAAAATGTCTTAATAACTCCTAAACGCTAATTTTTTGTTCAAAGATAATTAAAAAAAATCTTTCTACTGAACACCAACATTTTTATTGCCAGTGGTTTTAAAATTATTTTTGGTAGTAGACAAGAATTAATAGGAACCAAATAATGGTGAGGACCGAAAATAATAGCAAAGCTTTTGTGCATAATACAGACAAATACCAAGCATAGACCAGCTCCTTTAAGGGTATATGGGCTAGAGATGATTAAATTTCATCCTTTTTTTAGTTTCTGTAATTTGATTAGAAAACAATATGTTTCCACTCATTATGTTTTAAAAACTAGTTGTCGTGTATCAGAATGAGCTTTTCAAATAAAAATAAAATAAATAAATGGTGTTATAGAATTGGCTATACGGAATTGAATGTGTGCAAAAGTAAGGTCATTTAAAGAAATTGTTATGCCTAATTGCAGTAGCTGAATGCTAATCCATTTCTAGTTAAATTAGTTACCTTCGAGTTAGGGAAAACAATTACAAGTGACCTATGAATATGAATATTACAAGTATCACATGGTTAAAAATTTTATTTGAAAGTTTCATGCCATTATATGCTTTTAGTTTTTCCCAGGACCTGTCAAAAGTCAGTTTAATAAAAATATAACAAAAGAACAGTAAAAAGTTTTCTCGCTTTGAAATATTACATATGAGAGCTTTTTATTCTGCTTTGAATGCACAAAGCAAATTATCTGCATTTTCTGAATAAGAACAAATATTTAAGCATAGCATTGCTTCTAAGGCTTCAGTAGTATATGTTGTAATTATAGCTTTAATTTCAATAGCAGTGGCTAAAAAGTCATAAAATTTCTGTTCTTGATTTCCAGTTTCCTTTCACTTATTTTGCTGTTAATTAAGAAATGATGTGTTCAATGTTTGCAAACCAGGTGGGTGCTGCTCTTATTTCCTGTGCAAAAAATCTACCATTGTGAAATTAAGGAATGTAATATGAACTGTCAGTTAAAGTGTTAAATGTTTATGAATAATTTAAAGCCCATTGTAAATGTTAATTGTACTATAAATTTCAAAAGGCATGTATAGTATACTAAACATTTTCGGAAGGTATGCATAGCGCACTGAATATTTGAATATTTCTTTTTAAACAATGTAATTTTACTTGTTAAAATAAATTCTTTGACAGAGCTTCAAAATATCAAATATTAGACTATTCTACAGTGAACTTTGGATTTTGAATGATGTTCTTAGAATATCACTCCCCCCTCCCCTAAAAAAAGAGCACCATACCTACACATTGCTTGTACCCCTTGGCCCATTTTTTGTTCTGTAATAATTTACGAACCTGGACTATTGATGCCCCTTCCAACACAAAACTTATGTCAAAATCAAATTTAATAATCCATACCTGCCAACTCTACTGGATTTTCCGGGAGACTCCCGGATTTTGAACATTTCTCCCGGTCTCCCGATTTTTGTTTAAAATCTCCCGCTTTCATAAATCTCCCCCTCCTCCCAAAAAAAAAAACAATCCCTTATTTTAGCACGTTTACTCCATGCTTTGAAGGTTTCCTACTTAACTTCAAACTTTAGCAAATTGGATCTGGCTTCTTATTTACGTTTTTAATCTCGCTTCGCGCATCTACTAATCGTTGTTATGCCTAGTATCTTAAATTAATTAGTGATGTCAGCCAACAAAAAACCAAAAAAGTACCCACAAAACAGAATATCTTTGAAGAAGTCTAACAAGAGTGATAATCATATCTTTTGCACAGCGTGTTGTGCTGACTTCAGCATTGCCCATGCTGGGAGAGGTGACATAGTGAATCATTTAAACAGTAAAAAGAACATTGAAAATTTCACAAGTGTATCTGAGCCTAATAAAATTGAACTTTTTTCCAAAAAACTTCTGATTCCAAAGTCATTCATGCAGAATGCTTAATGACAGCATTTCTCGGTGGAACACAATTTTCCATTGAGTTGTGCTGATCACGTTGGGCCATTGTTACGAAAAATTTTCCCCAATGAAGAAATTTCCAAAAAGTATAGTTGCGCCCGCACAAAAGCGACCGCTATTATCGGACATTTTGTGGTTGAAAGCAGATTTAATCTTATTGAAATTTTTTAAAAAGTTCCGTTTTGCATTGCTACAGATGGAAGCAACAAGAGATAGTAAATACGTAGTTTTCTCTCAATAACACAGAAAAATGCGACATTCATCTGCAACAAAAAAAATCTACTGGATTTTTTTCTTGGAAGGTTGGCAGGTATGATAATCCCTTTGGAAGGAAATTAAATATCAAAACTATAATTATTGCTGTTACAGTGAACTCAAGCTACAAAGAGATTTGAGTTACGCAAAATGGCTATAGTTTGAGTTTTTCATGAGCAAGGAATTTTAGAACTAACGCATATCCTCACTTTCAACATGATGAGTTTTGGAAAGGAATCGTGAGGCGTAAGTATCGGCTTCGTTATGGGGTATTAAATATTGTTTTTGGTAAATGACATCATTCTTTTAGCATCACTGAAAGTGAGGTCTCACACCTTATTAGTCTGAATATTACTTTGTTGCTGCACACAAATAACTACTCTGTATTTTTTTTACATTATAAATAAGGAAAGTTGATGAAATATGGCACCTATGCTTGCTATTTTACCTAAAGTTTGTGAAGATTGATAAAAAAGAGAAAGTTTCTGACAATTAAATGAAAGGTAAAGAAGGCTGAACGATCTGATTACTCATCATAAATCATCATCTTTATTTTTAAAGTTATAAATATAATTACTGTTTCTACTGTACAATACTATAATAGTGATGCCATCTTATTATTATTGCAAGTTCAGAATCTAACTGCTATAACAATGAACAAATAATTTAAAAAAAACGCACTTAATAGAAAACAAAAATGTATCTCTGATTTTTTTAATGATTGGATCATTATTGTTTACTGAAAAATTAAAAGGATGTTAGACTTTATTAAAGTTACTACATACTTTAGCAATTTTGCTCATAGTTTTGTTTATGCACTTAAGAAAAAGGTCTGATAATGTCCCCTCCTTCTCTCCAATTATGCAACATTTAAGATTTTCTTACACCTCTCTTGTACCAAGAGTGTTGGTTAATAGGAATTTCACTGTGCTCTTTATTATCAATGTGTTCTGTTTCACTCAGCATGTTTTAAAATGTAATATACATCAAGTTTTTATGAATATTACATTTTAAAACTATTAAGTTGATTATAGGAATTCATTTCACAAAATCTGGTATAATGAAACCTACATTTGTTTCAGTAAATTGAAAAGGAATTTATATAGTTTTATAATTTAAACTATTTATATCAGTAAATTTCAATGTGAGCATCATAGGGGACTCCAGGAATATTCAGGTTTCATTGAAATGTGTATCGTCTTTTATTCTAGTGTTTAGGATGTCTGACTAGATACAGCATTCCATAGTGAATGTGAGTGTTCCAATATCTTTTAGTGTTGTTACTTCTCTGTGCTTTATTTACCTTGAATGGGAAAAAGGTCTAAAGCAATGTTATCATTTGAGTGACAGCCCAAACATTCAACAATATTTGACAAGAATTGGGGTACTGCCTTGAAATTCTCTAAGCACCCTAGGCCATTCACAGAAAAGTTTACTGATTTAGTTTTGCTAAAATCTTTATCAGTATCTTCATAATTGAAACATGGATGTGGCTAATAATATTATTTTTTTAACAATACGTAACTCACTTTAATAAGTGGAGAAATTTATCCCAGCCCTACATTATATTTCATGCAACTTACTATAACTTGATTTACAAACAATATACTGACAGCCCATTTATGACTGCCTGAGACTTCCGTTTTGTTATTCTGGACTTCTTAGTCAGAAATAATCAATAACCAAGATGGAGGCGGATGATCATTGAAGCTGAGATTACTTGCAAAGTGGTAGATAAAATTAATTTACCAAATCAGAGAACATTAATCAATACTTCTTCCTATAGTAGCCGGTAGTGTTTTTTCATGAAAAATGCACAGACAGTTTGAATTTTGAAAGAAGGAGCTCATTTAATTAGATATTTATTTAAAAATATTCTAAGTAAAAAAAAAAAAAAAAAACAAAGTGCATCAATATGAGATTAAGTAATGAAAAATAAACTTCATTGCATTACATATTATAACTCATATTAGTGCATTATATTATGTAAATAATGTTTAAATAGAGAGTAAATATTTATAAATTAAAACACCATTTATGCGTTTTTGAAGGGATCGTGGGGGAAAAAATGTACAAATGGGAAAAAAAAGTATGACAAATAATCATTAATATGTATTGAACTCTGCCAGGACAGATTGAAAAAACGTATAAAAGAGAAACCTATAAATGATGCTTCACTGTAATTCCTTTCCTTAAAAATATCTTTATCAAAAGACTGTATTAAGTAATAGCATTGTTTTTAAAAGTTCATTTGCAGTTGTTTTGGTTACTTGTCAAGTGAACAATATCTTTTAAAATTATGGCAATGTTTTCCTTTGTTTATTGATAGTTCCCTATGGCCCAATTTGGAAGCATTATACTGATGTTTGGGAGCATAAAGATGAACCTAATGTTCTGATTTTGCACTACGAAGATTTTCACAAAGTAAGGGAGAGGTGTGATTTTCACTTTATTAAATATCATTTCGGTGTAGAAAAGTATAGATGTAGTAAATGTGCTACAAATGTAAAATACTAATACAGTCAATGCTCAATATAACAACCACACATTATAATTACCATTCCATTATAAAGACCAGTGGGAAAAACCACCAATCTATCCCTACAGACTCTATGTTTATTGCTATCAATATAACAACTGTTCTATATCATTTCATTTAACATTGTGACTGAATTCAGCTGGCACTATTTCTGGCATTTTTCCAAATATTTCTTACTTTATAACTTGTGAAAAGAACTTTATTTTTGTTTATGAACAAATTACATGGAGTCTTCAGTGTTCAATGTGTATAATATTTTACCTTGATTTTTTTTTTTTTTGGATTCCAGTGCTGAAGAATAGTTTGAGCATTTAGTTGGAATCTTGGATAAATCACCTGTTTTAATGGAACTACTGAGAATGAATGATGTATGTGTTTCATTTCTCGTTTTTTTTTTATTCTACCTCTTATAGCAACCACTGGTTATAAAGACTTTTCCGTGGGACGGGGATGGTCGTTATATCGGTGTGGACTGTACATGGAAGGTGCTACATTGCAGGGACGTGCCAACGTTTAGGAGGGGGGGGGGGGGGCAAACGAAAAAAATAATCAATGGAGCAAAAACATTTTTTTATTCCATATTTCTTAATTTTTTAGGGAAAAATAAAATCCAGATACATGCCAAATAGGCTTTTTCTTTTGGCGATTCTGCATATAAATTCCTTGCAAATGGAATCTAGATCCAATTTGGCAGTACGAGATTCGTGTATGTTCAGCAGGACTAGGTGAGTCAAACGTTTTTGCGACATATTGGATCGCAAATACGTTTTTACACGCCAAAGTGAACTAAATGACCTTTCGGCCGATGCTACTGAAGCTGGAACGGTGCAAATAAGTTCAACTAATTTAAACACTTCACTCAGTAGCTGTCTAACGGTACTTGATTCTGCTACCATTTTTTCGCAAATATCAAAGGAAGATAATTCTCCCTTTGTTACAGCGGGTAGCGGAATTAATTGGGACCCTAACTTTTCGATATCGAAGTCACTTGCATGGACACTAGGGTGATTCATAAATGTATGGAAAAAAATAAACTTTGTATTTTTGTGGGTCTTAACCTCTTATTTTGTGCCACTATATACACTGATTATTTGTGCAAAATTTTGACAAAATATATTAATATTTAGAGGTCGCTCAAACACCTTGAAATTTTGTGAAATCGACAAAAACGTGAACGTAAATGAGATCTATGGAAAAAAGTAGCCTTTGTATTTTTGTTCGTCTTATCATCTTATTTAGGCCTTTATATACACTGAATTATTTGCCCAGAATTTTAGTAAACTATATTTACATTTAGGCGTACTTCAAATTTTGTGATAGTGGCATAAGTGCGAACGTAAATAATAATAATAAAGTTACTTTATTGCTTTTTTATATCTCTGAAGAAAAAAAGCGTGCAATCACAAAATGAACTATATATCTGAAAAACCAATGAAATGCAGAAAAGTATGAAAACTAATCAAATACGGAAAAAATATAAAAAACAAATTTAAATACAATAAATATATTTTCTCGAAGATTTCAAATTCTCAGGATCAAACAGCTGATGTATTTTGATTTTCTTCTTTACATGAATAAGGACGCTGAAAGTGTTCCAAACCATTTCTCAGTGCTTGCACAAAAAGGGTTGCTGGGAACCCAGCTCTTAGATATTCTTTCCCATTAACGATAAGAATGTGAAAAAAATCGCATTCATATGTTACGAATACCATTTCTTTGTCCGGCTGCAAGTTTGAACTGGTTGTGAAATATCCATAACTTGAAGCCATAAAGAATCTTTGACACAGATATAACACGAGGAACCGCTCCTGGGACACGAAAACATACACCAAGAGAAGGTGCTCTGCTCAAGAAAATCGCACTAAGCTCTAGTATCTTCCTTGCACACTTCTTTTGCATGGGTCATCATAAGTTGACTTTGCGCAACTTCCATTAGTAGTTGCACGTTGCTCTGAGTTGGCTACCAACTCCTCAACCTCATTGTTTCTCACTCCAGGTTTAAAATTAGAATGTTTTATCCTTGACTATGATTGTTGAAATCGCTTAAAAAGCATTATTGTAGATCCAATGGCAGTGGATGGTTCCACGCAATTGCGTGAACACCGCATTTGACATTGCAATCAATCAAATACCCCAAGTCTACTTATTTCTTGGTTTATCGGTTAAAATACCTAGAGACCAAGACTAGAATAGACTTCGGTTGTAATACCACAGAAAACACAATGTCTAAAATATAATGGCGTAAAGCACAATATAAAAGTTGCTTCCCTAGTTTTTTCCCCAAGTTCAAACATGCTCCAACTTTAGTATCGGCACTGCATGCCGTATCGAAACACATATCACGTACGAGCTCAGTAAGTTTCCATTTAAACCTAACTGGTTATCGTACAGCAGCATTTGCCGTAACAATTCCAGTGCCTGACTAACTTACTAGAACCCAGAAGTAAATCATCAATGCTTGTGGTCCTGATGCTAATACTGGTATGAAACCCTCTGATCCTCCTTCATTTTCCCAATATATTTTGCATAAGTGTTTCATTCCAGTGAACTACTATTAAAGGAAGTCATAGATTTAAACGACTTTTGTAAGTTAACGGCCGATTCAGAGCGAATAGTTTGCCTTTACCGCTTTATGGACGCTGTCAAATCTTCCCCATTTTGACCCATACTTTGTACTGTAGCAGCTACTATCAAAGTGGCTTTCTGTCACTTATATTAGGCCCTGTCTAGAGTGGATGCTAGGTGTTTTAGCCGAATAAACTCATACACCTCAAACAACCGAAAAGAAAACAGAAACCACAGCCCGAGCTTGCAGCTGCATTTTCTACTCAAACTCTGGTAAAAAATGTTACAGCTTTGGAGCGGGGGGGGGGGGGAGGTTCGTTACAACTAACTTTGAGCTATTATTTTATTGACTAATTACTTAGTAGAGTAAACTAACATTTTAAATTATTCCATTTTATATGAAGAACAGTATTATTTCGAGTAATGAAGTTATATACTCCAACTCTAGAAATTGCTAATTTTCAACAAAATTCGATCGCGTTGAGCGACTTCTAAATATTATTCAATTGAGCTAAAATTTTATGTACATCACATTCATGAATAGTGTAAAAAAACTGCGGGGTAAGACCAAAGAAATTCAAAAAAATTTTTTTGAATCACCCTAATGGACACCCAATATTTCTTGCAAGGGACTTCCTCTTGCTGTACTTGTCAGCACTTCTTCTAGCTGAACAATATTCATCATTCTGATTTGTTGGAACCGCTTTTTAATTTCTTCAATTACTATGATCATTACTTCGAAAAAGTATTGTCGGAGTTTAACAGTTTCTGTTAAATTCGCAGCAATTGAATTGTCAGACACGTTGGAATGCTTTAAGCGACATGGAACCTTTCTTTCTCGCGATTTCTATGGTAGATACAAACCTAACAGTTCCACTGTTTCCTTAGTTTCTGTCCAGAGACAATCAAAATTTTTTCTACTAGCATATTCAAAAGCATGTCTGACAGAAGTTGGGCACATGTAATTGCCTTACGTGACAGTATAGCCAGGTTTTTGCAGAACTTTAGCAAACTGCTTACAAGGAGCGAAAATTCTACTGGTTACTTTTAACGTGAACAGTCTTTGCTTTTTTCAGCTGTCTTTTATATCCCCTTAGAGCTGCGCTTCTTTGGAATGAAACTATATTTCTATCGTCTAAAATTTCTACTACTGTGTGCAGCACCATCTTGTTGGGCAAAGGGGTATGAGGTTGGACACTTGTTTTTCTTCACTGTCTTGGTCACATGGAGGGAGAACAATGTTCAAATATGCTTGTTTTCTTTCAGCTGAAGATAGTATAATGTTCGAATCATCTTTCACCAATGCCATGACTTCACAAATTAAAGTGCAAGACCGGGCAGCTTCTTGTAGACATAAATCCAAGGAATAGTTGCTACAATGAACAAATAATGATTTGGGTTGGACTTCCTGAATTAGTTTCTAAACACCATTTATATGGCCACTCATGTTTTTAGCTCCATCAAAGCAGTGCCCTTTTACTTTCTCAAAACCAAGACCAAGTCTTATCATCACATCCTCAATTGCATGAAACAATGCATTGGCTTTTGTGTCATTTGGGAGTACATGTCTAGAAATTCCTCTCTCACCTCAGATGTGATGGGATTCATCCACCTGACACACAAACTGAATTGCTCGTTTCCTGCAATATCTGTCGTGCTATCTGCGATTATACCCTAAAAAATACTTAGGTTTAAATCATCTATTAACTGTCGTTGAACGCAGTGAGCCATTATTTAAAGAATTTCGTTCTGTATTTTTCCATCCAGCCAGTTATTTCGGGTTTAGAGCCAGCTTTGAAGAAAAGGAACGTCTTCACTCCTTTCTTCTAAAAGTCGAAGCAAATTACCACTCACTTTTCCATCCTCGAAGAGCTTGCCCTGTGCGAGCTAAGTAGCGAATGGAACTTATTATAGTATGTAAGGACTTATTATAGTGCCTAGAGCCCCCAGAGAAGAATAGTAGCCTTAGTTCTGCCCGCCTCCCTCAACCCTCCCACCCACTCGGTGGTATGTCCTGACCCTCTAGGGAGTGACACGGCGCATCAATTAAGACCGGAAAGGACCACGTTCCCGCCTGTTGTTAAATGTTTTTGGGAATTGCGGTGCTATTGATTATATCCGCACCAATAGTTTTGCAAATGTTTAATAACTAGGGGGGCGAGAAATGAAATTTGCCCCTTCTCCTTCAAAGACTGGGGGGACAGAAACCCCCCTGCCCCCCCCCTGTTGGCACGTGCCTGCTACATTGTGTTTATTTCCACATTTAAATGTATTAAAGTATACATTTCTATTGGCAGAGTGAAAACTGTTATTGTTCTTGCTTCTCAGAAATTTAAAGTTCAAACTGCAGCTACAGCAATAGTGACTTGTAGTTTGCTAGAATCACATTTGCAACAGAAGTAGTATGATTTTTTTAGGAAAGAGAACTACACTATTTCAAGAGTTTCTTTAAGGACTAAGTTAATTATTTATATGATGCGGTACAAGTGTTTAAAGCAGTTCCTTGACTTTTCTTTTTAACTTATCTGGTTTTCCACGCCAACTATTCTTTCCTCTACTGCACCACTTTTTTCTGTTATGGAATCCATTAAATTCACAGTAGAGGTAAATTTATTCTCAATAAGATTTTTTGCTGAAATAATGTCAGGTTCTTTTTCTTAGCAAGCACTGAAATCTGTTGTGAATTAATGAGAAGTCTAATCATTATTCAGCTGCTTGCTCTTGATTAGAAGTCAAATTTCTTCAGTTGATCATGACTTGCCAATGGATTTGCAGTCAAACTACTCTTCAAAAAGTTGATCGCTTCTGAAAATTGCTTCATCTGTGTCTCTGTATTTCATGCGATTGCCATGAGCTTAATTTCAAATGCAAATCTTCATTATTCATAAACCTCAAGAGGTATTAAATATTCTAAAGAAAGACCTGAAGAGGCTTTGGGGGCTCATCTTTTTTCATGGAGCAATGTATTATCTTTTTTTCTCTTATAAATACTTAGTTTTTTAATGTATTCTTTTAGAATTTGAACCATCTTAGTTCAGCTCTGAAAAATAAAATTATAAAAATTGTTTGTTTTATATAAAGCATCTTATTTGTATAATAATCATGTTAATTTTGTTTCACTTTTGTATCCATTTTTTGCTTACTCACCCTACAAAAGGAAATTCTTTTGCTTGTGCCACTTGGTTTTAAGTTATTTATTTGTATTTTATAATTATCTTTATCTGTGTTTTGATGAATTTGAATGATCATGAGTGTAAAACACATGAACAGACTTATAATATATATAAATTATTGTTCTTTTTAGGATATACAAGGGAGCATTAAGAAAATTGGACTGTTTTTAGGAAAACATTTAACTGATAAAGAAGTAGAAGAGATTGCTTATCATTGTTCATTCAGCAGTATGTCAAATAATCCTAGCGTTAATTATCAACACTGGGACGATTTAGGTATAAGGAAAAAAGATGAAGCAAAGTTTTTCCGCAAAGGTGAGTTAGTTGTAGTAGTCGAACGGTTGCTTTTTCAACTAGAAACTGTTCATTTAATAATTAGGTGAGGAGACATGGGGAAGAAATAATAATAGTTCAATGTAATTGAACTATTAGTATTTTAACTACAAAGTATCTTAATATATTTGCTGAATTACATAAACTTGTTTCATCTATTTATAATATTTTTTTAATGTATATTTGAACACAACTTATGTAAAGTTTAGGGAGAAAGTTGATATAGAGTTCCAGTGTTGCACATAAAACAAACAGTTTATGTTTTCAAACTTCCATGGATATTCCCCCGCGCTTCAAACAGCTGTATGTTCAAATTTGTTTTGCTTTTATTTTAACAAATTGAATTTTTGGCTAATGTTTTACCCTATATTATTATGACAGAAAAATCAGATGGTAGTTTCTTTGTGATATAGTAAAAATGTTTAATGTCTCTTATTAACATTATGATTCATTCATTTATTGAACAGTATAAAATAAATACAGTACTGTGCATATAATGGGAAAAACATGTTTTTTTAAGAAAATTGTTTCTTGCTAGGTTTGATGGACCGGATATCCGGGAACTCTCCGGTATCTGACCTATCCGGCTGATATTTTAAGTATATGGTACTTCCGGATATCCGATCCGGCTGACCTCCCCAGATATCCGGAATATTTTTGCAGGATATCCGCCAAAGTATCCGGTATTGATGTGGGAGATATCCGGAATTGATGTGAGGGTTATCCGGTATGATGTGAGGACCTAATTGAATATTTTCTTTTTTACAAAAATCCCAGTTAAAAATTTCATTGTTAGATAAACCTTTTAGATGATGTAATTACTTTTCATCTTTCCTTTTTACCAATTTTTGCTTTTAAAACAAAAATTATATGTTATTCCTCCGACTTTGTACTGGACATGGAAGCATTCTGCATATTTGATTTTTCAATTTCCGGATAAAGTATGATTGTCTTCAGCTTTTCAAAAATATTTTAGTTAAAATATTTAGAAAGAAAAAGCTACAAACCTGCAAGGATTAATGTGCAACAAAAGGTTGAAAAAAGCTTACGATCATATCGTTAGTTCATAAAAATTAATCGCAGTAGCTTTTAATATAAATCCTCAAATTATTTTATTTATTGAATTCTTTTATTTTTAGTTTTTGTACTTCTAACAAAAATTGCGATCTATTAACACCCAATGATGTTGTAATTAGATATTTTTTACTTTGCCACTATTATTGCTTTATTATAATTGAAAATAACATACAATAAATAACCTATCTAACATTGGCGAAAGTGTTCTTCTAGATCAGTGGTGGCCAACCCGCGGCACGCGTGCCACAGTGTGGCACGGCAGAGCAGCAGGAGTGGCACGCGAAGACTTGTAGAAAATTTTTAAAAATTGAAAACATAATCCCAAAAACTAAGACTCTTACCCAGAAAAATAGAATCATGAGCTAATATGTTTCAGGAGGCTGACATACCCATTGCCAACACAATTGTACTTATCGTTAATTTTGGACATTCAAAAATTTATACAAAAATCTCAAATATTACAATATGGACAAAAGAAAAAAAAACAACGAAGTTACGTTTACTGGTTAATTTTTGTTGTTTAAATTAATAATACATACTTAATGCTTGAAAAAATTTCCACTAAATCATTAAATTTAAAAGATGTTTCAGTACTGATTGTACCACCATTCACCAATAATGTCAGCTGGCTTTGTGTGAGTTTTGGGGCAAGAAAGAGCATTACATTTTGGTTTTGAATTACTTGTCAGTACGTTATTCCAAAGTTTTGAGTTGTGTCACTTTTCTAGCTCATGAGCGATATTTGTGCGTAACACGAATGAAACTGTCGATGTTGTAGAAGAATTTTTGGATTTACGGCTAAATACTTTCAGCACCAGGTGAGGAAATGTTTGAAGAAGTTAATACTGTCACTAAGATAAAGAAACCTTCAGAATAGACAAAATTCAGTATTGGTAGCAGAAAAAGAGAGCCTTAAAAGTGTTTTTTGCTGCATTGTTTGAAATTGTTTTTGGAAGGCAAATTTTTAAGGCTCATTAAATAGGATCGAGTAACTTGTCAACCTTTTCCCAGGTGAAAGTTTTAAAAAGAAAAGTGAAGAGGCTGACAAGTTACTCCTTCATTGAAATGAGGGATAGCTATATAAAAGAAAAATACTCATGCTGTTTTAGAATTTGAGGGAATGTGTTTTAAAATATCTTGAAGGAATAAGGGAATGTTATTTACGAATGAAGATTAGCAATTAAATTCAGATATTTCATACTTTATTGTCTGGCGCATAATAATTCAAATTTAAGACTATTATTTTATAATTTATTTAGGGCAAAAAAAAATTTCCTAAACCCATATATTTCATACACCTTCCTTTACAATGAAACTTCCAAACAATTTCTTTCTCTTGACTTCGGAGAAATAAGATTAACACATTTCACATCAAAACTGGAAGCAGCTACCCAAAGTTAATAATGTGTCCTCAGGATTGATAGTAAAAAATTTACATCTGTTTTGAAGTATGCATTCTGTAATATATTGGTTTGATGAGTTTTAAGATGACAAAAAAATAATGATGTTTTCAAATTCTTTGTCTATTTCTTTGCAAGACATTACTTGTTGTCTACCTAAAATCCAAACTAAAATTGCAGACATGTTGCGTCTTATAGCATTGGAAATCAAGTACAAAAGCCTACTTCCACTGCCAGTCATCCAAATTACATTGAATTTTGCAAATTTGTACCAACAACTTTTTTTTAAATTTACACGCTTTAGCTGTCTGGTGCTGTCGTAAATTTTGTTCAAAAAATGTTTGTGAACAAATATATTTTTTAATGAATGTAAAAAGAATTATAATAGTATTGAATGCTAACTGATAGCACTCAATACCTTGATATGTGTTAGCGTTTTCAAGAACTAATTCTCAAACTAATAAAGGGATAACCCACCCATAAGCCATATTAAGTACTGACCGTTTAATTTTTAGAATTAATTTTTTTGTTATTTGCTTATATTTTAAGCACAACCCTACTGACTGAACGTATAAAAGTTTTTTTAACGCTATCTCTTATACTCGGATTTTTTTCATTTCTTTTATCATTTTCAATCCTCAGCTGACGAGAAAAAATGTACTAGTTAATTGCACTAGCTAAAAATGTACTAGAAAATCACCGAGTCAGTCAGCAAATAATCTTTTTTAATGTAAGAATGAAGTAATCTTTTTTAACTTTTTAAAAATTTTCAGCTTGTTGAAAAAAGTGAAAGTGACACGCCGAACTTTTTTCACCTAGATAGTGGCACTCTTCCCAAAAAGGTTGGCCACCCCTGTTCTAGATAATGTAAACAGCTGCCCCATGAATCGTTGTAACTTAGCCATGCTTTTTTTTTTTTTTTTTAAAGAGAGTTTGAATGTGTGTAAAGAAATTTTGAATCTATTATTTTGTTTCATTCTTTCTTTTTATACTCCCTTCCTTTCAGAAAAGATATTTCTCTGCAATTAGAATCTGTTCACGTCTGTCATGCCGCTCCATAACTCCTCGAGAACATGTTGAGCATGACCCTCAATAACATTCAATCGAGTCTCGATAACTCGAAGCTTTATAAACTCAAATGCAGTCGACGCTCGATATAATGACCGTCTTCGTCCTACAGAAAATGGTCTTTATAACGAGTGGTCGCTATAAGAGGTAGAACCTAGAGTATATTGGGATACAGTTGGGGTTTTCTCACCGGTCGTTGTTATAACGAGCGTCGACTGTATACCCAAGTAGCACACATTCGTTGTTTAAACGTTATTTAAACGTTGTAAAAACATTAGGCAATCCGTTGAAACAATGTTAGTATCAAACGTGTTTTCAATGCTAATAGATCTCGTTGATTATGCTGTTTTTCAACCAAATGTTTCAACTTTACAATAACGTTAGCACTTTCTGTTGAAACGACGTTTGTATCAAACGTGTTTTTAACGCTAATATGTCTTATTGTTTATGCTATTTTTCAACCTTTTTTTTAAGGTTGAAAAATCGTTAATACCTTCCGTTGTAATAGCGTTAGTATCAATCGTGTTTTTAACGCTAATATATTTCGTTGTTTATGCTTTTTTTAACGTTAAAAATAATTAGCACTTTCTGTTGAAATGACGTTACTATCAAGCGTGTTTTTAACGCTAATAATGTGTTGTAGCTTATGAAAGCCCTCTTTAAAAGTTCGCTGTAATAAACGTGAATTATGTAGAAATTTTCCATGCACATCAGAAAGGCTTTTTTACTTCTTTTTACGTAAAGGGAAGCATTGTGATCGCGAAAAAAAATTCACTCAAATTTGAGTCTAAATTTTGATTTTGCTCACCCCCGTATGAATGTTGAGTAGTTTTCTCGACCTGTCATCAGCACGTGCATATGTACTCACCAACATATAACCAGCCGAAAAATCCTTTTTGACCACCCCTGAGTTAATTACGAAGAGTTTTCTCGTGACGTCTGTATGTACCTATGTATGTGCGTATGTATGTCGCATAACTCAAAAACTATCCGCCGTAGAACTTTCAGCTATTGGGCTCTTGTAGGGTTCTAATGGGGATAGTACAATAGACCTGTGGTCGCAGTGCTTGCGCTGCCTTGGGAGCGCCCCCTTTTCACTTCATTCATTCATTCATCCGCCGTAGAAGCTTCTAGGTGGGTATGTAGGCTCTAAAGGGGGATATAGTTGTGCACCCATTGTGGTTGCATTCAAATGTTCCCAAGGGGGTGTTTTACCCCCTTTTGGGGGTAAATTACTGTTAATTTCAATGCAGACAAGTGATATGAATTGGCGCTACCACCTGGCGATATATCCCCAAGATTTTGGTCGCCAAGTGTTTGACGCCAACTTGACGATTTGTCGCCAAGTTGGCGACAAATGTGGCGAAAAGAATTTATTTCTTAATTTGGGCTTAATTTGTCGCTATTGGCGATATTCTGCGAAGAATCCACTGAATGAAGTTAAAATCGGCGATATTTAGAAAATTATTCATTGTAAAATATTTTTTTGCATTTCGTGGCAAACTAGGGGTGTGAATGCTTGAATTGTTACCTTGCTCACTCCAAGCACTATTTTATCTCTTAAGGCATCTACTAAGAACTTTACATGTAAAAGGAAGTAGTGTAGAGGTCCATATCAGATTTTTTTTTAAATATTGCTCGATTAAATAAAGGAATAAATATGAAACCTTTGCTCTAGGAATACTTCATACACGTGTATCTACTGCATGAATCGGTTATAGACAAAAAATGTCGGAAAAAAAGGAAGAAAGAAAAAGATATAGTGCAACACTAAAACTCGACAGCAAGTAAAAGAAAATTAACAAGTTTATTGCTAACATTTGCGATGAATAAAATTTAAATAAAACGTATTACTATGATATATATTACGTTACATGCAATTTCTTTATGATATTAAGTTTCGAAAAATTGAAGATATACAGTTGAACACAGTACAATACAAGCCATTTGCAATGAAAACGAACTTCAAGATTAGAGAATTATAAATTAAACAAGATAAAAGACTAAAACTAAATTGTTTCATAAATCAACTGCTTGGCAAAATTAAACATTTAAAAACTTTATTTTTAGACAAGTGAGAGAACTTGTTTAGTGAACTTTAAATTTGAGCATACATAAATTTAATAGACTTGAAAGTCCGCAAATAAAAACCCATCAGTCACATAATACAAGTAGTTCTGATACGATATCAAAATCAATCAATTACTTCACTCAAGTCCAAGCTCTCTTAATAAATTTTTCACCATTAATAAAATCTAAATTTAACCAAACAATATATAGCACAAGATTAAGTAAGCATGTGCAAAATGCAGCAAAATACAAAATAAATAAATACGTATTAAATGACAAAATTATTATGCAATGTATTTTTTTAGGAATCATTCATGTTTGGTCTTTCTTTCTTTCTTTCTTTTTTTTTTTTTTTTTTGTTCCTGCAGTGCATGTTTGAGGAATAGTTTAAATGCTCCATTCGATATTCTTATCTTCTGCGTTTTATCGGCATTGATTCTGTCGTACAGCATCTGTAAAGCAGAAAAAAGTTAACTTATACTATGATTATTAGAGATATAAAACCATTATTATCTCTCTATTGCCAACCAAGTTCTAACTTTTCTTATGTGTCTTCATACTTATTCTAAAAGAAGAGGGTTTTGATTTCGTCTAAGCTTCCCTCCCCTCATCCAGTACTAAAATGTTACCAACCCTGGTCACATCAATCAGTGCACAATTTTTTACAAGAAACTGATCGTTTAGTCAATTTGAAGCAGAGGAAAATAAATCAATTATTTTATTAAATCTTAATAGTCAAATAATTACTTTTATTTAACCAACGTTTAAATGGAAAGCTAACAATTCAAACACGATCTAAAATACTAATTAGTTTAAAGCAAAAAAATATATTTACATATGATCAGCTTTTTAATCTTCGTATCTCTGAACGCTGCTTTTGCTCCTCTGCTTGCCCAAGAACTGTGAAGCAAGTTCTGCTATTAGGATTGCTTTCAAAGTCTCGCGAGTCACGTAAAGGACATCTTTTCCATTTATTCCTGATAAGTAGAGCATCTGTTAGAGAAAAAAACTTTTTAGTTACGAATATATATATATATATATATATATATATATATATATATATATATATATATATATATATATATATATATATATATATATATATATATACATATATATATATTACAAATTTAATGTTTCAATAAATTGCAAGTTATCTTAAAAGACTGGAGTAATGTAGATTGGGTCAAGGCGCAGGCGCCGTAGTTTTTAACCTTATTTTATATAAAATCACATATTGGTTTTATTTTTCGCCAACCTGGTAATCAATGAAAAATGTTTCGTGTTCAGTAAAAAAAATACGTTTGGTTTTGAAAAATAATTTTTCAACCATTAAATTTAAAATTTGAACTTGTTTGAACAGCGTTTGTGGCAAACTTACCCCAATCTTGCGATAAGATGACCCCATATCATTGGGGCAAGATGCCGTGTAGAAAATGAATGCAAAGTGCCATTAACCCCCTGACGGTTCTGGACGTCTTATCACGTCCATTTAACATTTAATTCTGGAACTGCCAAACCGTCGGGGGGGTTAATTCAATTCAAATTTTTTTTAAATAAAATGCATCAGTGATCCTACACAACTTCGGCGCATGGAACTCTGCCTCATTGCTAAATGATTTCGAGTCGCTAGGATATATATATATATATATATATATATATATATATATATATATATATATATATATATATATATATATATATATATAATAAAACAAATAAAAAATACTAATAATGAAATCGAAAATGGCACATTAGGAGAAGTGAAAGGAGAAAGGTTGAATCCAGAGCTCATCAGCCGTGGGGGATTCAAGAGTGGTCGAAAGACCAAAAAATTTTAAAAATAAACTAAAGAGAGGATGTTTTAGTTCAAAATATGCAGTCTACAGATATTCATTGGGCAAAAAAGCACCAATGTGAGCCTGCAAACCGCACATTAGAACAAAAACCTAAAACTAAAAGCAGGGGTTTCGCCTCGACCGATTAGGAATAAAATTCCCAAAAACCGGCCACCCACAGGACGGTCCTGCTGTGAAAATAAAAACATCTCACCTGAAGTTCCGCGCGACAAAATCCAAAATCATATCCAGCAAATCAGACAGTTGTAGATACATTGATGATCTTCTATGCATTAATTTTTCCAATTTCTCTGAGCTCAGCAAAACTATTTATCATAACTCCTTAACGCTTAAAAAAACCAGTCAAAATCAAAAGATTTTTAATTTCCTGGACATTAACATAGAAATGGCTCCTTCTGTTACACCACAATTTATGACAAAAGACGTGAATTCCAATTTAAAGTCAATAGCTACAAGATTATAATTCCTGCCTTAGCAAAAAGTTTTCATTGGCATCATTATTTCACAAGCCTTGCGAATTAAAAGAATTTGTAACACTGAAACTGCTTTTAATTTAGAAATTTCTCTTCTTAAAAATATACTATTTGACAACAATTTTCCAAAAAATCTAATTAAAAATGTTTGCTCAAGTATAACCTTCAATAACGACTTTGCTTCACTGTAACTGTTTAACTGTTCAATCGTATGAAATCGCTGGAAGAAACCATTTTCAGGATTGCAGGGATGGATATTTTTTGAGCACGTGTAAATGGTAGACCGGAACGTTTTAAGATTTGTTTTTTGGACACGGATTTACCTTATATTTTGACAACTGGACTGCCTCCTGATTTGCTGGATATGATTTTGGATTTTGTCGCGCGGAACTTCAGGTGAGATGTTTTTATTTTCACAGCAGGACCGTCCTGTGGGTGGCCGGTTTTTGGGAATTTTATTCCTAATCGGTCGAGGCGAAACCCCTGCTTTTAGTTTTAGGTTTTTGTTCTAATGTGTGGTTTGCAGGCTCACATTGGTGCTTTTTTGCCCAATGAATATCTGTAGACTGCATATTTTGAACTAAAACATCCTCTCTTTAGTTTATTTTTAAAATTTTTTGGTCTTTCGACCACTCTTGAATCCCCCACGGCTGATGAGCTCTGGATTCAACCTTTCTCCTTTCACTTCTCCTAATGTGCCATTTTCGATTTCATTATTAGTATTTTTTATTTGTTTTATTATATACTTGGCTTTGTAGTTTAGCTGCTTTGCGCATCTATGGGCTTTTGGTGTGGTCTCTTCGTTTTTCCTCTTACAATTCTATTATTTTATATATATATATATATATATATATATATATATATATATATATATATATATATATATATATATATATATATATATATATATAATCAAGATTAACAGTTTAAAGTCTGCAAATTAACTAGCGCATTTATTGCAGCTAAAAATCAATTGCAAATATGAATATCAAAAAGAGACAATAATAGCTCATGAAGAGTATTTGTGCATAAATTGGAGTAACAGAAATTAATAGAACAACAATGAGAAACATCAGGAAAAACATTTAAAACTACTTGAAATTTAAAACTAACATGTAAAACATCAACATGGGTAATGCGCTGCTTAATCTTCAGAGGGCAGGAGCAGCATATAGATTTTTTAGATTTAGCTTTGCAGGTTTCATGAGTGTTTGTTTGAAATAAGTCAGCAGTGATTAATAAACTTGATTAGCTTTTGCTTTTTAATCTTTGAAAGATTAATGCCACCAATTTATTTTATAATGTTTGTACTGTACTGAATTTGAATTTAAAATGCTGACAAATTACAATCCAATGCACCCTGCCCTTACCTGGAAAGCAAAAAAACGTGCACATACCCAAAATAATTCAATTCCATTATCCAAGAGGCAGTCCTTTTTCGTTCCACTCTAACACTCCGTGTCTGCTCACTTCCAGTCAACACCGCTCAGCAGTAGAGTTTAGGTGCAGCCTATCATAAAAGCTGGGAGCACGGTTTGTTGCCAATATGCAGTACTTGGGGAAGAAACTATATACTCTCTGCCTGTCACATGGAATTCTTGAAAACATTAGCATAATGTAAAATAAAATCTATCGGATAATTGTTGTAATAAAATAATGTAGCAGCAAATTTAAAAATCTGCTTTTCATAATCATTTTTGTTGTTGCATATTTTATGAAATCTCGAAATTTGTCCTAAAATAATATTAATGAAAACTTTTTTATGCAAATTGCTGTAAAAGTGTGGCATACTTTGTGTAAAAAAATTATATATATATATATTATATATATATATATATATATATATATAATTTTAATTAAATGTAATTGTTTAAGTTATAACTTAATTTTTTTTGTTTAAAACTTAGCAAAAATTTTTTCTTAATCACTTTTATTTCCTCTCTCTCTTTTTTAAATAGTTTTCATTAATCAATGAGTGTTTGTAGGATTTAGTTAGTAAAATTCGTAGTGATTTCAGTGTTATTTCATGCGATATAGGAGAATAATTGGAATTTTTTACGATGTTTAAGGGAGATTTAGCAAAAGATTTTATCATTAAGAAGTTGTCAAAATGCAAGCGTATCCTATTAGCAATGTATTTCTAATACGAGGCAGGTAGAAGCAAAGAGATGTAAGTGCGAAAATTGAAAATGTGAAGAAACTAGCGGAAATAGTAGGAAATTCTCTATTTCATTTTGGGACAAAAGATGGTCCTAAAAGCCCTGATAGTAAAGTTGATGGAAATTATACACATAATTTTCATGCAATAGTTTACTGCTTGCTAAATTCGTAAAACATGACCAAGTTAAATATAAGTTAAAGAAACTTACGATTCAATGAAGTTTTCTGGCAAAAAAAAAATGTATCGGTCATCTGGACACAGAAAGAGCCATTTTCGATTGATAAATAAGTTCAACATTTTAAAAAATTATATTCCAAATGCAGCTTTACTAAATTGTAAAATCTTTTACTTTTAAGAGGTCCACAATTAAGCCTTAAACTGAATTTAGATTAAGAGGACTTGGTTCTTTCAGACACTTTGTTTGTTTCTTAAGATTTTTACTTATTTCATGTTTATTCTATAAAAGGTTATTATTAAAAACATATTTTCCCCATTAAAAGCAAAAACTAATTTAGTAGAAAATTTAAAGTTTGATTTTTTTAATTTGAGAAGTTTAAAACAATCTCCATTTTTTTCATCAATAATTTGTTAAAACCCTTTAAGCGCCATGGGTTCTACTTTAGAACCACTAAATTTTTTTTTCTACCTCTAAGTAATACATTTTAGTTATTTATTTATTTATTTATTTATTTTTGAAATTAACTTGAGATCAATAATTAAGTTCCTAGTTTCATTGGTACTTTTTTCCAAAATTCTGGACGGTAAATTCATCCAATGAAATATCTAAAAGCGGAATTTTACGCCGCGGCCGCTCAAAGGGTTAAAAATAAATAATATAATTGTTTTTTTTCCCCTCATAATGGTATATCAGAGACTTTTTGCTTGAACCGCATTAGTATTATTTTATTAATTTAATTAAATTTTAATCACCAAAATTTGAAAAATAATAGAAAAAATCTGGTATGGACCCCACACTACTTCCTTTTACGTGTAAATTTCTTAGTAGTTGCCTTAAGTGTTAAAAAAAGAGCTTGGAGTGAGCAAGGTAACAATTCAAATATTTACTCTCCTAATCGGCCGCGAAACAATGCAAAAAATATTTTACAATGGTTAATTTTCTAAATATTGCTGATTTTAATATCATTCAGTGATTTTTTCGCAAAATATCGCCAATAGCGCCAAATGAACCACCCCCCCTAAAAAAATCGCCAACTTAGCGATATGTCGCCAAGAGTATATGTCGACCAAAAGCTTGGCGACATATCGCCAAGTGGTCGCGCCAATTCATATCACTTGAGTCTGCATTGAAATTAACATTGATTTACCCCAAAAAGGGGTAAAACACCCCCTTGGGAACATTCGAATGCAACCACAAGAGAAGGTGCACAACTAGACCATCCTCAGAGCCTACATACCAAGCTAGAAGCTTCTACGGCATATTGTTTTTGAGTTATGCGACACACATACGCACATACATCCACACATACGTACATACAGACGTCACAAGAAAACTCATCGTATTGTAACGAGTCCGTAGCACCTTCAACTTTCTTTAAATGAGCAGTCCAATCTTGAGGAAGTAACTATAAATTTATTTACACGTATATACACTATTTACAATATAAGCAGGAAACAATTGCCAAACATCCAGCAATTAGGTAGCAAACAGCACACTGTACTCTCAACAGTAACTCAGCACCACGTATCTAACGTGAACAGTAATTAAGGAATTACAAAAGCAAAACAAACATCCGCCCAAGCGAATAAAAACGAGTCACCAGATCAAATCTGAAAACAACTAACTGACTGTGTTCAAGGCCAGCTATTTATACTCTCAAGGACATTTCTACTACGTTCTAGCAAAATCTGGAGTATTCTGTTCATTCACAAACGTAAACAATTCATTCAAGAATTCTAGTGATAAAAAGAAAAACCACGCGAAAATGTCTTCACGCTTATTAAATGTAGGGCAAGTGTAAAAACTACAAAACGTTATAAGGCCGGTATACAAGTGATAAAGGTGATATCTTCAGATACTTTTGCAACATGACGTCAGATAAAACCCAAACTAATGAAAATGATGCAAGGCAGGAAAAACAACTATTTACAAGATTTGTAACATTGCCCCCTTCCCAAGGACTGCACGTCCCGGGCAGTACAATCCCCAGAAAGGAAGCAAGGGAAAATTTACAGGTGCACACATTACATTGATGACCAATCATAAACATGATAAACAATAACAATGAGAACATGAAAGAAATAATAACATTGATGAAGTAATACTACAGACAATTAAAGGCAAAAGTTATTTACAAAATTTACAAACAAATTACCATGGTAGCTGAAGATTTATTTTACGAACTATGGCCATAGTATGGGGCTAGCCGATCATAATGTACAACCCTAGGTTTTGAATGTGATGACTTCTGGATCCTCACTACGACGTCGTTCAACCGGTGAAGGACTGTGTAGGGTCCATCCCAATGCGACTGCAATTTGGGTGACAGACCTTTACGTCGGATGGGATTCCATAGCCACACCTTATCACCTTCTTGAAAGTCATGACCAGTGGACCTTGTGTCGTATCGGGTCTTCATCTTCTCCGTCGCGATGTTGATTCGCTCCCGTGCGAAGTGATGAACGTCTTCCAACCGGGCCTGGAGATCCTGGACGTACTCCTCAGGCGATGAAGGCGCATCTGAAGGGAGACCGAAGACGAAATCACAAGGTAGCCGAAGCTCTCGGCCGAAGAGCATCTGTGATGGGGAATACCCGGTGGTCTCGTGGACAGCACTGCGGTAGGCCAGCAGGAACAGAGGAAGTTTCTTGTCCCAATCCTGTTGATTTTTGGAGACCATAAGCGAGAGATTATTAAGGATTGTCCTGTTGAATCTCTCCACCATGCCGTCCGATTGTGGGTGTAGTGGTGTCGTTCGAGTTTTCTCAATTTTGAGGATTTTACATAGGCCCTTAAACACAGCAGAGATGAAGTTTCTCCCCTGATCGGAATGGATCTACAAGGGTGTCCCATATCTCGAGATCCAATGCTGGACTAGAGTCTCTGCTACAGTGGTAGCTTCTTGATCCGGAATGGAATATGCTTCGGGCCACTTGGTGAAATAGTCAATGGAAACGAGGATGTATTTTTTCCCATCAGTAGTTTTCGGTAGAGGACCAAGAATGTCGATCCCGATTCGTTCGAAAGAAGCTCCTGAAGCGGCTTCTTCTCTTCGGTCCTTTACGGGCAGCACAGGCATCACAAGAATGGCACCACTTCTCCACGTCATCCTTCGCCTTGTTCCAGAAGAAGCGCTCTCGAACCTTGTGGAGGGTTTTCAAGACACCAAAATGTCCTCCAGTCGGACTACTGTGCAGTTCCTTTAGAACGTCTGGAATTCTTGATCTGGGAAGGAGTAACTGCCATTTGAATGCTTTACCATCGTCCGATTCCCATTTCCTATACAGGACGCCATTTCGCAACTGGAGAGATTTCCATAGAGCCCAGTATCTTTTCGTTGCAGGACTGTAGATAGAAACGTCTTCTAACCAACTAGGTGCCGACTGTCCTTTTCCATTAACTCTATGATAGGCTTTAGGTCTGGGTCTTCAAGCTGATCTTTTCTTACTTGGTCGTCACTCCATGGATCAGGATCTGAAGATTATGAAGTAGCAGTAACTTGACAGGCAGTAGGGATTGTCGTCCCGTACTGTTTCTCTATTCGGGAGCAATAATGGCAGTTCTCGGAACAAGGTCTTCTTGATAATGCGTCAGCATTACCGTGTATCAAACCTTTTCGGTGCTTAATCTCGATGTCATATTCCTGGAGCCGCTGTATCCACCTGGCTACCTGGCCCTCTGGATTCTTGAAATTCAAAAGCCAAGTTAAAGAGGCATGATCGGTCCGGAGCAGGAATTTACGGCCGTAGAGGTAATGATGGAAATGTTCTACAGCTTTAACTATGGCGAGCAATTCCTTTCTCGTGACACAATAATTTCGCTCCGACTTGGATAAGCATTTGCTCCAGTAGGCGATGACATGTTCGTTACCGTCTATTTCTTGAGATAAAAACAGCTCAGCCGCTCGCATCAGTGTCAAGTATGAAGAATTTTTTTTAGGCTGAGGATAAGAGAGAATAGGCGTTGATGTTAAAGCCTCCTTCAGCTGTAGAAATACATCCTCGCATTCTTTGGACCATTCAAATTTTTGTTTGCTCTCCGTCAGCTTATACAAAGGTCGTGCAATGTTGGAAAAAACCTTCACAAACTTCCTGTAGTACGTGCAGAGCCCCAGGAAACTTCGCAGCTGATGGACATTTTCGGGGCGGCTCCAATTCTTGACTGCAGATACCTTATCTGGATCTGTTCGTACACCCTCAGAAGAGATAATGTGACCAAGGTAGTTCACCTCACGGCGGAACAAATTACATTTGGACGGACTTAACTTCAGGTTGGCTTCCTTAAGCTTTTGCAGCACCTTCCTAAGATTAGCCAAATGTTCCTCAAAACTGCGTCCTATGATGATGATGTCGTCCAAGTAGACAAGACAGGATTCATAAGAGAGTCCTAGTAGCACTGATTCCATAAGACGCTCGAACTTGGCTGGTGCATTGCAGAGGCCGAAGGGAATCACTTTAAACTGCCACAAGCCTTGTCCGGTTGTAAACGCCGTCTTCTCTCGGTCGTCGGCGTCGGGGTGTATCTCCACCTGCCAGTAGTTGCTCTTTAGATCCAGGGTCGAAAACCACTTGTGCCCGGAAAGGGTGTCCAGAGTGTCATCGATCCGTGGAAGAGGGTAACTGTCCTTCTTGGTGATGTCATTCAGGCGTCGGTAGTCAACACAAAATCTGGTGGAGCCGTCTTTCTTTCGGACCAAGACGATAGGGGATGCCCAAGGACTGGATGAGGGTTCGATGACGTCATTCTCCTGCATCTCTTTTACGAGGATCTCAACCTCTTCCTTCTTGGCGAACGGTAGTCGTCTTGGATGCTGCTTGATAGGGGGATGATCTCCAGTGTCGATCCTATGCTGCGCTAAACTCGTGCGACCAACATCTTCGGGTGTAGATGAAAACACCTGCTTGAAGTCGTCCACCAATTTTTCCGCAGCGTATCTTTGATCCTTCGATAATGCTGCACTCCCAATTAATTTCGAAGTCAAGGACTCAGAAGACACAGTCTCGGAGGAATCAATTCTTCTGATGATGCAGTTTACGGGAGTACAAGTTGCCAACACTTCTCCTTTCTTAATATTCCTCGGTCTTTCACTTACATTGGCGACTCTCACAGGAACTGCATTCCTTGAAAGGTCCACAAGCGTAGATGCCACTAGTACTCCTTTTGGGCTATTATTCTGGTTAGGATATTCAATGAGGCCGAATTTAAAGCTGTTGTTTTCCTTGATGGAGCCAGGTATTAGTACTTCTGATCTTGGGGGAATCAATAAATCTGTTTGGGCTATTATTTGATGAGCGGATTTTAAGTTATTTTCAGCATTGAAAATTGCTATGTCTTCCCTCATCGAGTGCAGCTCATTATTTTTAAAGTCGATAGAAAAATCAAATTTTCTCAAAAAGTCCAGTCCGAGAATGAAGGGATCTGTAATGTCAGCGACGAATGCCGTGTGATGGTAAGTGGCGCTTCCGAACATTATTTCTAAGTTCACTTTTCCTTCAATCTCGATTTTGTCACCTGTCACAGTTTGGAGAGTAACGCAGGGCGGCGTCCATAAGATCTTGAGTCCAAATTGACGAGCCACATCAGTCCTAATGATGGTAACGTTGGCTCCTGTGTCCACAATCATTTCGCAGGGAAACCCATTCACATAAGCGTAAATGAAGAGTCCGTTGCAGCCGCCACTTCTTGGGGAAATCTGGAAAACTTTGGGAGACGTCTTTTTTTCTTGGCGAGCTTCGCAATTCCTTCGTACGTGGCCCTCACCGCCACATTTCCAGCACTTCAGTGGTTGTCTACTTTGGTCTTTGCTAGTCTTCTTCAGGATCCCTGAGATCTCTTTGATTTGTCGCTCAATTTCCGAGAAACGAGTTGAGTTCGAATCTTGGGCACTCACTTCCACGCCCCTGGTCGAATGGCGATCCTTGCGGGACATTTGCTGTGCAGCCTCGAACTTCATTGCGTAGACCAGACCGGATTTAAGATCCTTAATGTCCGCCATCCGGAGAGCCGTCTGAACTTCTGGATTTCGCACTCCATCTATGAAGTAGTTCAGGGCCAGGTTATCGCGAACATCCGAAGGACAGTTCGAGAAGGCAAGATGGGAAAGCCTCTCAACGTCTGCTGCAAAAACTTGCAAAGTCTCTCCAGTCCTCTGGAGTCGGGATTTCAGCTGGAGTTGGCTGATTTCTTTTTGGCATGCTTCGCCAAAGCGAAGCTCCAAGGCCGATGATAAGGCTTCGAAGTCGCGGATCTTGTCCTCTGGGAAGGTCTGTAGTATGTCAGCTGCATCCCCTCTCAGCGAGGCTGCAAGGTGACAGGCTTTCGTGGAAGAGTCCCAGGAGTTTGCTTCTGCAACGATGAGGAACTGCTTCTTGTAAATATTCCACGAGGTCTTCCCGTCAAATGTGGCCAGTTTAATGGATGGACGAGAAGTCCCAGCTGCAGCTACACAGTCACTTGAGTTGTTGTAGGATGCTGATAACTTTGATTCAAGTTCTTTAATTTTCTTTTCCACATGGTTTTCTACTGTGGTGATTCGATTCTCAACGCTGTCAACTTTTTCTTCTATAGCCTCCACTTTATTTTCCATATTGGCAAATTTATTTTCCACCAAACTTTTCATCGACGTTAGATCGCTCTTAATTTCTTCTTGACTTGAAGTTATGCTCGCGGTTAAATCACTCTTTAATTGTTCTTGATTAGTAGCCAGAGTTGCCATATCATTCTTGATTTCTTCTTGACTTGAAGTTATGCTAGCGGTTAAATCCTTTTTTAATTGTTCTTGATTCGCAGTCATGTCACTTTTAACAGCGTTGATCGCATCAAGGAGTTTTTTTAGTTGTTCCTCCATTGCTCGAGTAATCACCATAAAATTCTGAAGTCAAAAAGTCCTCAGGAAGAAAAGTCCAAGTTCACAGAAAGTTCCAAGAAAGTCCTTGAAGATGCCCCACGTTGGGCGCCAAAATTGTAACGAGTCCGTAGCACCTTCAACTTTCTTCAAATGAGCATTCCAATCTTGAGGAAGTAACTATAAATTTATTTACAAGTATGTACACTATTTACAATAAGAGCAGGAAACAATTGCTAAACATCCAGCAATTAGGCAGCAAACAGTACACTGTACTCTCAACAGTAACTCAGCACCACGTATCTAACGTGAACAGTAATTAAGCAATTACAAAAGCAAAACAACATCCGCCCAAAGCGAATAAAAACGAGTCACCAGATCAAATCTGAAAACAACTGACTGACTTGTGTTCAAGGCCAGCTATTTATACACGGAAAGAAATTACGACAATATTCTAGAAAAACCTGGAATATTTTGTTTCATTCATAACTTGAACAATCCATTCACAAATTCTAGCGATAAGAAAAAAGAAAAAAAAAAACACTCCGAGCGAAAAATGTCTTCACGCTTATTAAATGTAGGGCAAGTGTAAAAACTACAAAAATGTTATAAGGCCGGTATACAAGTGATAAAGGTGATATCTTCAGATACTTTTGCAACATGACGTCAGATAAAACCAAAACTAATGAAAATGATGCAAGGCAGGAAAAACAACAACTATTTACAAGATTTGTAACAGTATTTAACTCGGGGGTAGTTGAAAAGGTTTTTTCGGCTGCTTATATGTTGGTAGGTACATATGCACGTGCTGACAGGTCGAAAAAACTACTGAACATTCATTCGGGGGTGAGCAAAATCAAAATTTAGACTCAAATTTGAGTGATTTTTTTTTTTTTTTGGCAATCACAATACTTCCTTTACTACATAAAAGGAAGTAAAAATACACTATCTGTAATTTTTTCACTTAAAAATTCGTAACTTTTCTAGTTATAAGAAAATTAATCCCATAATTCTCCTTATCAGATTATATTGAAATTACAAAACAATTTCAACTTCTTTGATGAAGGTTTTAAAGTTTATAGTCCAGTCAAATTAGACATTAAAATCGCAAATCGCGATGTAGTTCTGGATTTTTAATATGTTGTTTGGGTCCCTTAGGGCAGTGGCGTAACTACTCGATGGTTTCAGGGGGGGGGGTTATATTCAAAGCTGCCACGAGGTAAAAAAAAAAGGGGGGGGGGGAGTGGCAACCACTTTTTCCCACACTTTGTGTATATATATATGTATATATATATATATATATTTATATATATATATGTGTGTATATGTGTATATATATATGTAGTACGCACTTGAAAATGCGTACTTACTGGACAGCCTTTCAAAGAGTAACAATCTCTGACACTAGAATTGTGCTGTAGTCTTAAGAAATATTACTGCAGAAAAATGGAAGGGGGGTCCGGGGGCTCGCCCCGGAAATTTTCATAAATTATACCTTTAAAAACTCCATTCTCGACTATCTTGGTGATGTTCCAAGAGAGGATGTTCGATCTCTTACTCAGTCAGTAAAACACGATTGTCGGCCATTTTTAATAATGTGAAAGAAAATGATAGGATACAGAAATTCTTCCAAGCAATTTTTTCGAAATTTAAGCTCCAAAAACGCAATTTCAGACGAATTTCGATGATAATGGGGGGTTTGGAGGCCTACCCTCGGAAATTTTTGACATTTATTTCCTAAAAAAGACGATCCTTAATGGTTCTGGGAAGGGGAGGGGGTGGCAATGAAGTCTGTAACACTATGATATTCACAGGACAGTCGTACCTTTTCATTCTAGGATTTCTTATATTTTTATTAAAGACTTTTTCTGTACTTACTTTTGTCATGGTTTTCACCTTTTGCTTCCGGTTGCAGAGTTAAATTCAGCCGCGTGAGCTTAAACGCACTTCCGCTTTATAGTAGAGCGAGCGGCACAGTGCGTAACACAAAATAAATTTAACAAACAATAAATTTAACACATTAATCTCAAGGCTAACCAAAACAAAGATATATTTGAAGATTGTGGGCATTTAATCTTCACGTGAGCTATGTATAAGCCTCTCATATAAATATTTTTACTTATGTAAGAATCATCATGCGTGCGAACGGAACAATGCGTCACGCCGCTCCGCTGTAAAGACGTTTAGAATTGAATTTTAAAAGGGACAAGTGGTAAGAAAAAGAGAGAGACAAGATATTGGGGGCGGCCAGGTGGAAGGAAAGGGAATGTGTTGTGGAATTTGGGCATTAAGTCATTATATAAGCTAAAAAAGTACGCCTTTAATATAAATGCTTTTATTTATTTATTTGAGGATTCTCTAGTGATATGGCACAAAGCGTTAGGCCGCTCTGCTGTCAATACGTTTGGAATGGACTTTTCTAATTCACGTTTGGTAACAGGACGAGAGAAGAAAATATTGGGGTTGACGGGTGTAGGAAGGGGGGTGTGCTGTAGATTTCCGACGTAATTTGCTTTATACAAATGAATAGTTTTGAAGAGCGAAAAAAAACTAGGCGACAATGCGATCGTGCAAGATATGTTTTCTAGAAAAATAGTAATGTAGTGCTTCAAACTGAAATCCCTATTACATGACAGCATAGACTACAGGCAAGTCGCAAAAGATATAAAAAATTGAAAGCAAATGAAACGAAAATTGAAAAAACGAAAAAACTTTGAAATAAAATATAAAAAAACTTTTTAAATTTAAAGACTATTTCTGTCCGCTCATTCGCACTAAAAAGTATGAAATAAACTAAGTATTCGATATAGTGATTATAGTGTTCAGAAATGTCAGTTCATCTTTATGTATTTATATTTACGTTAATGCTAAAGCAGTCAATATAATAAGTAATTCCTTTCTTGATTATAATGCTCAAAAATTCCAGCTCATCTTGATATATTTATATTTACGTTAATGCAAAAGCAGCCAATAAAGTTTAAATTAAAAATTTGATTAAGGAAATAGGCCGGTAAGTGAAACCAATTATAATAAACAGTATACCGCCTATTTCTTAAATCAAATTTTTAATTTAAACTTTATTGGCTGCTTTAGCATTAACGTAAATATAAATATATCAAGATGAGCTGGAATTTTTGAGCATTATAATCAAGAAAGGAATTACTTATTATATTGACTGCTTTAGCATTAACGTAAATATAAATACATAAAGATGAACTGACATTTCTGAACACTATAATCACTATATCGAATACTTAGTTTATTATTATTATTAAAGACTTTTTCTGTACTTGCTTCTGTCATGGTTTTCACGTTTTGCTTCCGGTTGCAGAGTTAAATCCACGCGTGAACTTTAACGCACTTCCGCTTTATAGTGGATTTGAGTCGAGTGCAATCATTAGCAGGACTACGACTGGAAGCTTTAAATCCGACTCAAATTGTTGGAGATAAACCTTGCAATATTAAAGCAGAAGAAGAAATGAAACGAATGAGATTAGCTGACAATCAACATATTAGGCCAGTTCAAAAATTTGCTTAGGTGACTTTTTAAAAAAGGCTAATAAGGGCTGTAGAAAATGCATTGGTAGTTCTTCAAATTGAACATTACGCTTGATGGCGTTTGACTCAAGTTGATAAATTAACAAAATTGGAAACAAAATATTCTCATGAATAAAAAATAAAGTGTTAGTGAATAGCATTTCTAATGGCATTTGTTATTTTCTCGGTGAATTATGCTTAACGGCGTTTGTCTTCACGCAATTCTAAATAAATTTTAAAACGAAAAAACTTTGAAATAAAAGATAAAAAAAACCTTTTAAATTTAAAGACTACTTCTGTCTGCTCATTCGCACTAAAAAGTACGAAATAAACGGTGAAAATGCGGTTTGGGTCCCTGCTTGGCGCATTTTCAAAAAGTCGCCATTTTTTGCGTAATGTCTCTCGGAGCTTTCAATTCGCGAGACAACAAGGAAAAACGCGCCAATTGGCGACTTTTTGCAAATGCGCCAAGCAGGGACCCAAAGCGCATTTTCACCGTTTATTTCGTACTTTTTAGTGCGAATGAGCAGACAGAAATAGTCTTTAAATTTAAAAAGTTTTTTTTATATTTTATTTCACCTCATTTTTGTATTTTTTGGACCAACGTTTCGGGGGGGGGTGTCCCCAAAGCACCCCCCATAGTTACGCCACTGCCTTAGGGTAGTGTAAATCTAAGTTTGCACCTTTCTAAAACCCCTGCTCGCTGCGAAACTCGCGAAAAACTGCGAAATTTTCGGACATTTTTCAGTTTTTCCTTTATAACTCCTAAACTATGAAACTTTCGAATACACATATGTTATAATTTTCTATTATTTAAAAATATTTCATTATTGTAAAGAATGGTAGTTTTGCATGTTTAGAAAATACCTAAAATATCAAGAAAAATAATTAATGTTTAAGACGAATATAGTTCTTTTTAAAATTATTTACGCTATGTTACCGGGGAAAAAAGAAGAAAAAAAAAAACGAGAATTTTTTTTTTATTTTTTTAATCCCCCCCCCCCCCAAAAAAAAGCTGAATATTTCCAATTTTTTGGTTTTTCTGGCTTGCTCCTGGATCAGAAGGTATTATTTGATCTCAATATATTTTTTAAATTTCAGAAGGCTTCACCAATCGTAACTTTTCCGTCCAAGAACATTAAAATAAAACGTTGAACAAAAATTTTAAAAAATCGCTGAAAACACATGAAAATTTCCTTTTTTTTTCAAAATTTCAGGTTCATTGCGGGATCGGAAGATATTAACCGATTTCAAAAATATTTGTTTTGTTTTGTAAGTCTTCACCATTCGCAACTTTTCCGCACTATTACGATTCGAAAATAAAAACTTTGTTTTTTTCGCTCCACCCTATTGCTCACTCCGAGCACTATTTTAACACTTAAGGCATCTACTAAGTAATTTACACGTAAAAAGAAGTTGTGTGGGGTCCAAACCAGATTTTGTCAGTAAACCTTTTCCACGAAATTACTAGGCATTGCATAGTCCAGTCGATTTTTTTGCATAGTCCAGTCGATCTATGCAAAAAAAAAGAGCTAAAATCGCAAATCACGATGTAGTTTTGTATTTTTAATAAGTTGTTTGGGTCCCTTAGGGTAGTGTAAATCTGAGTTTGCACCTTTCTAAAACCTGTGCTCGCTGCGAAACTCGCGAAAAACTGCGAAATTTTCGGATATTTTTCAGTTTTTCCTTTATAACTGTTAAACTATGAAACTTTTGAATATACATGTGAATACCCATTTTAAAGAACACTAAATTTGAAACAATTTAAGCTCAAATCACGCTCTGTAGGACCAATAGTTTAGGAGATATCGTACTTCGAAAAATGGAGTTTTTCGCGAAAAGTGAAAAAAATATGCTTCGATCATATTTTGGACCGAATATCGACATAAATTCCTATTCTACAAGACAAAAAATAGACAAGTAATTACAGTACATTTTATCAGCTTTCATTCAAGCCCAAACAGTAGTCTGTAGGTTCAATATTTCATTTAGAATTGCGAAAAATAAATATTTAAAATTTTGAGAAATGAGCAAAATCGCTTCCTTATAAGAATTGGAGGGCAGTGGACAATAAAAAAATGCATAGAATGGTATTAAAAGGATAACACTGTATTAAAATATTATTTTTAAAATGAAAAAAAATCTGTACAGGCAGTGGCGGATCATGACATTTTGAGGCCCCAGGCACAACCTGATACGGAGGCCCCCCTGATGCTACAACAAATGGAATAGTTCAATAATATGAACTATACAGAATTTTTTTTTTTTTTTTTTTTTTTTTTTGTGAGTCAAAAAGCTTTGGGGTTAGAGGAGATGATTTAAAAGAAAAACATCTGACAAAAAAAAATATATTCACAGTAAAAAAAAAAAATTGCCTTATATTTTTAAGTATTTTAGTCAATGGAGAGGGTGAGATCCGAGCCCCGATATCTGGCATGTGGCATCTCGTAAAGTCCTAGGCTTTATTACGAGTAAATATCAAAAATTAGTATTTTAAAATGACAGCGATAGATAATGAAACGAAATAGTTTTTATTTGTCAAATACTTCTTTAACAATAGATAAGTTCATGTGAAAACGAAATTATTCATAAAATTCGTTTTCAAATTGCCCGCAATGATAATGCTAAGATAGGTTTTTCAAAGGAATAACGAAATTCGCGGAAACCGCACATTTTTCACCTCTGCTCTATGCTCTTCCATATGAACATGGGAGGGGGATGGGATCTCGAAAGCTGATGATTTGTAATAATACACTGCTCGACATTGAAAATGCAACACCAAGAAGGAGTGGTCAGAAATTGATGAAATTTGGTAAGAAGACAGAGACAGCATGGAGCAATAAGTGATATTTATTTCAAAATAAATAAGCAAAATTTAGAGCGAGGACGCGTCGGCTCAGTAAGAAGTAGGACCATCGCGGACAGCGATACACGAAGAAACACGTTTAGGCATGGAGTCAATAAGCCTGCAGATGGTGTCCTGAGGGATGGCACTCCATTCCCTTTCAACCATTTGCCACAGTTCGTCCTCTGAACGAGGCAGTGACAGGTTCTGCAAACGGCGTCCAATCACGTCCCACACATGTTCGATTGGTGACAAGTCAGGAGAGTATGGTGGCCAGGAAAGCATCTGTACACCTCGTAGAGCATGTTGGCTGATTCGAGCACTGTGAGGCCGGGCGTTATCCTGTTGAAAAATTGCATTTGGCAGACCCTGAAGGTAGGGGATTGCCATCGGCCGCAGTACATTATCTACATATCGATGGGCCGTCATAGTGCCCCGAATACGAACTAGAGGTGATACGGAATTGTATTCAATAGCGCCCCAAACCATTATGCCACGTTGTCGTGCTGTGGGGCGTTCCACAGTTACTGCCGGATTCGATCTTTCTCCACGTCGACGCCACACACGTATGCGATGACTATCGCTGGACAAACAGAAGCGGGATTCATCTGAGAACACTACGGTTTGCCATTCTGCTATCCAGTCGCTCTGGTCCGGCACCATTCCAACCGTTGGAGTCTGTGCTGTGAGGTCAATGGCAGTCTTCTTAGCGGGAGCCGTGATTGCAGGCCACGTGCAACCAGTCGACGGGAAATGGTTCTTGTCGACACAGGAACATTCAGGGTACCTTGCACGTGCTGCAGAATCGACGTACAAGTGACTTGCGGGTCCGCCACAGCTTGTCGGTGAATCCGTCGATCCAAGCGGCCTGACGTCACTCTGGCTGCACCTGCACCCCTCAATGTGGCTACATTTCCTCTTTCCAACCATCTCCGACACAGCCGATGCACAGTGCTTGCATCCATGTGGGTATCAGCTGCAATTTGACGTATGAACCAACCTCCCCTTCTCAGTCCGATCACCGTACCCCTTGTAAAGTCGTCTATATGCTGGAAGTGTCTTCGCTGAGGACGGCGTGGCATTTCCTCCTATCACACGTATCCTTCGAGACAAAAACCAAATTTCTCCGATAATTAGTCTGGCAGAAAAACCAACATGAACATAGCCCACTTTTCAACTTCATTCTCTTATATCTTACTTCACGCAGGGCCGCCGCTACCAACGATGGGGCCCGGTACCAATTTTAATGCCGGGCCCCCCATGCACCTCCTCCTAAATTGCACATTTTTATGCCGTCGTTTCAGCACATTTGCAATTGTAAAAAAAAAAGAAAAGAGCAGAATTTTTTTTTTCGGAAAACTTTTTTTTAGTTACGAAGGTGGGCACCTGACTTTTATTTTCCCGATATTTGTATCGCCAGATGATTTTAAAAAGAGTTGCAATTTCCTTTGCGCAAGCGTGTTTCATTCATTAGTGCTTGTACTAGCAATTGTTTCGTATTGAGTATCGGCAATTTTTTTTTTGAAAAACAGCTTTTTTTTTTTTTTTTTAATGAAATTATTGACACTAACACTGGAAAATATGTTCATAACCTTACGGGCCTCCCAAAGATCCGGGCCCCGGTACTAGAGGTCCAGTATCCCCCCCTAAACGGCGGCCCTGACTTCACGTGCGTCGGAGAGCTGCGCATTTCATATCATTTGCATAACTCAGTGACGTGCGTCTACGGTAAAATTTGCCTGAATTTCTGACCACTCCTTCTTGGTGTTGCATTTTCAATGTCGAACAGTGTAATTTCTTGCAACATTTTGTCAATGAGTTTTATTCCAGGTTCACAGAAACTTGCTTCAATTTTATTCCTAACTTTTTTTTGCACACACTTAATATTTTAAGTATAATTTTACAATTGCAAAAAAATTCATATTCGAGAGATCCATAATAAATTTCCGGTGAATTTAAATTGAAAACTGCTGTTGTTGTTCTAATTAATGCGGAGTATACTGCCAAAATGCTGCTCGGTATGATACAAGTTATTCAGTTATTCTAGCAAAACTTTAAACATGCATTTTATCAGAAAATAGATTGTTTTCACGAGTATTAAAAACAAAAAAAAAACAAAAAAAAAATGCTATGCTAAATTTTCGAACATAATATGTGGGGCGGGGGGTCAAGCAGCCTGAGGTTAAAGAGAACCCTGAAGCCTTATTAATTTGTTGATTTGGTATGGAATAAACCCATTGTATCTTTTATTTTTGCGCTTGATTCAAAAATGATAGTTATTACAACTCTTGTTTTTAAAATTGTAATATGTTTAATTTCCTGCAGACAACACAGTCAATGAATAATTTTTAAGAATATTAAACTTACGTCGGAGAGATTTCTTTGCTTGAATTTTGCCTATTCTTCAAAATTTGACAGTTCTTGAGTTAAAATGCGATGCGTAACAAATGGTACAAGTTTTGACTTGGGAAATACTAGGCGGCTTACGTAAATTGGTGGAAGGAATTGGTGAATTGGTAAATCACGTAATTGGTGGAAGAAATCTTCATTGATGCAGGGTTGGAGGTTGGAGCACAAAAAGAGCTCAAAGCGAAAATACTGTTGAGTTTCCAGACATTATTACAAAATGACGGTGTCCAAGGCGCTTCTTTTTTTTTTTATTTATTTGCTGGTATAAAAGAGAAGCGACAAAAGGAAGCGTTTGGCTATTCTGAAACAATCTCGAAAGATTGCTCATAAAAGCACCCACTTTCTCTTCGTGTAGCTCTCAGTGTCAAGGTCAAAGCTTTTGACAAGAGGAGGGAGTCTGAAAAATGACGGCCATAAACCACTTTGCCTAAGGTCTTAGAATCAAGCGTAGGTTTCTGATAAGCATCGGGCTGGTTGCTGGTCAGTGCATAACGGCGCAGGACAGGACAACGGCGACTGAAAGAAAGAAAAAAGTGAATGGCTCTTTTTCGCTGGGGGGCCTTAGCTGAATGTTTCTTTTTCATTGCATGACTCATATTGGATTACGCGTCTCGAGGCCTTGCAAAAGAAATCCCGGTGCTGTAGAGAGACTTCTCACGCTTATTATCTCATTTTTCAACACGCTAGAGGTCTCAAGTTTAAAGTTTTAAAATAATTTGTTTCTTTCCTCCAGAATACTTTATCAAAACAAGCAACATGTTTCATGCCTTTACATACTTTTAACATACATACTTTTACAAACTTTACATGCTTTTAACCTTTACATCTCGTGAGTGGGGGAAGGGGGACAGACACAAAAAACATGTATTATGGTGGCTGTTACCGCGCATAACTTGAATATTTAACAAAATAAGTTTGAGGCAAAAGGTAAACTTCGAAACCTGGACTCTATGTCCACTCCGCTGAGAAAACTGGACCTTATGCTATTGCTGTCCAAAAATGTGGACCTTCTGTCTCTCGGATTTTCTATCCCTCGAGCCTTCTGGACGTGGATCTTTTGTTTGTGGACCTTTTAGTTTTGGACCTTTTGGCTTTGGACCTTATATCCGGATCCCTCAATGAATAGCCTACCAGGCAAGCCAACTAGGGGTCGGTTTATTGTCATACCTTTCTAAGGGGTCTCAATTTTTTTAAAGATTTACACATAGCATTGAAGCTATACTAAAAATACGTGTATTTTTAAGGAAAAAAAAAGAAAAAAAACCGGTTTATTGAAAATTTCCTTAAACGAGTCTTTACTCATTTTGCTTGAATAGGATTTACCCTGTCGGCCTGTCGCAACTGTGAGGGTCCCCAATAACCCTCATGGGCCCAAAGGGGAAGCAAAAAATGAATATGATAAATGATTTACATAGTGCTGATATACAATGGGGTCCCAAAAATGCAATTTGACGGGCCCCCTTATCTGTAAATCAGCCACTGCAATCTGTCGTTGAATCTTCAGGAGGCCTCCAAAGTATTGTGGACCTAGGACCTCACTATTAGTAGTTCTGAGTTTTTGGCCTTATTTTTAAAGGCTTACGCATTAAAGCTATGCAAACAATACGTGTATTTTAAGAAAAATAATTTCAAACTAACTATTTGCTAATTGGAAAAAAACTTTCTTAAACGAGAACCTTTATTAATTCTGCCGGTATTGGCCTGATCATTTCGCAGCTGTGAGGGTCCCCATGACCATAGGGGCCCCGAAGGGGGGCAACAAACTATTTTGACGGCCCCCCAAACCTGTAAATCAGCTACTGCATTTTGCCTTTAAATCTTCAGGGGGCCTCCAAATTATTTTGGGCCTTTTGCCTTTCTATTAGTTAGATAATAATAGCTTAATTGCAGGGCCCAATTAATTGGCAACAATCAGGCCCTTCACACTGTGCTTAAAATCCCTAGCTAATTGCTAATTTGAGTTTTGAGCATCTCCCACTAAAACTCGTGATTTTCCATGACAAATTCTCAAATCCAAATATTTTGATTTTAAAAATTTGGCACTCTGCGGTTCCGAGGCCCCCTGCTTTGCTGGAGGCCCCAGGCTCGCGCCTCATGCGCCTATTGGGTGATCCGCTACTGTGTACAGGTCATTTTTGCTCATTTTTTTTGCTATTTTTATGATGGTTCTTGTTGGCTGTGATCTTATCCTGACTTTTTTCCGATTCTCCCCTATCATTCACTCCTGAACTACGCAACTTTTGGCAATACGTGTGCATACCATTTTGAAGAACACTAAATTTGCAACAATTTAAGCTCAAGTGGCGTTCTTTAGGACGAATAGTTTAGGAGATATCGTACTTCAACAATTTTTTCATTTTTTTGCGAAAAATGAAAAAATGTGCTTCGATCATATTTTGAACCAAATATCGACATAAATTCTTATTCTAAGAGACAAAAGATAGACATTTAACTACAGTACATCTAATCGGCTTTCATTTAAGCCTAAAAAGAAGTCTGTAGGTTCAACATTTCATTTACAATTGTGAAAAAACATATATTCAGAATTTGAAATTATTTCTGAAAAATGAGAAAAATTGTTTTCTAATAAGAATAGGAGCTCACTGGACAACAGAAAAATGCATTGAGTTGTTTTGTATAAAAAGGGTAACACTGTATTAAAATATTATTTTCATTATTTAAATAAAAATAAAATTTTATAAAAAAAAGTAAAACCGACCTCAAAAACGCAGCTGAAAATAGCTCTAAAAAGTAAAAAATAAATTTATTCTTTGAACACCATCGATACTACTTTTAAACATGAGTTTTGAAGTCGGTGCCGAAACAGTTAATAAAATCATTCGTACCCATTGATTGTACCATTTGATTGATTTTTCCTCTCAAACAACACTTGGAATTGATTATGAAATATTTATGGCTGTTTTTATTATGAAACATGTAACTGAAGAATGGGCACGAATGATTTTATTAACTGTTTCGGCACCGACTTCAAAACTCATGTTTAAAAGTAGTATCGATGGTGTTCAAAGAATAAATTTATTTTTTACTTTTTAGAGCTATTTTCAGCTGCGTTTTTGAGGTCGGTTTTACTTTTTTTTATAAAATTTTATTTTTATTTCATTCTTTTCAGTGTAAATGTATACCCGGAATAGTGTCATGTTGCCATCGTGACGCTTCATCTCACTTTACTAAAGCGTCTAAAATTTTAAGCGATTGCCACTAACAACATTTTTTTTTTCTTTTTAGGATTTATTTCTATGCTGATTTAATTAAAACATTTTTAAATTACTAGTTTTTTACCCGATTATGATTCTAAAACTGGCCTACAGGTTAATCCACAAAGTAAATATTTACCGCCGATTCATTAGTGCATCACTAATTTTAAAATTTAAAAGTTTATGTGATGGGAGCCTGAAAATATATTTTTTTAAAAATTGGGGTACTCAGGACTAAATATGTTCTATCAGTAAAACTGCGATTTGCATGCCGCATAATCGTTCGACGTAGACAGTGCATTTTTTTTCTGCTGCTTGAAAATCCACCGACTCCGTCGAGCATCGAACTTAAGCTCTTGCGAATGAGAGCCCAGCGTCTTACCGCTAGGCCACTCTATCGGCGAGCTACTGTGACCTAATGGACATCAAATCGCAAGTGTGTGCGCGTGAAATTTGAAATTCAATTCATGCGCAAAGAGGGTGCGCATGAACGGAATTCTGAAGATTTTCCTCAATTTCTTCAGGGTTCCGTTCTCAAACCCCGCATCAGGGGACCATGGGACCACCAGGGAGGTGTACCCTTTCCAACAAAAAAAAAATTACCAAAATCGGTCTATTCAGTAAAAAGTTATGCGTGGTCATACATAAAAAATAAAATATACCGGTCGAATAGAGAACCTCCTCCGTTTTTTCGTCGGTTAAAAAATCTTACAGGTTAATTTAGCTCAATGTTTTTCTTTTTTTTTTTTTTTTTTCTTTTTTCTTTTGTGGGTCTTTATTAGCTGTGGTCTTATTGCGAAGCTGCAGAAAAGGAAATTTGTCTTTGTTCTGTCTCAAGACATCCGTTTAAATTCGGAAAATGTTGTTACAACTTCCTTGCTATTCCAGTTCTCGAAGATAAAGAAAATACACAAATATCTTGAGACAGAACAAAGACCACCTTCTTTTCCTGCAGTTTCGTGATAAGATCACAGCTAATAAAGACCCACAAAAGAAAACAAATTGAGCTAAATTAACCTGTTAGGTACTTTTTTAATTATGAAATTAATATTTTAATGCAGTGTTAAACTTTTTATACAACTCTATGCATTTTTCTGCTGTCCAGTGCTCTCCTATTCTTATTAGAAAACAATTTTTCTCATTTTTCAAAAATAATTTCAATTTCTGAATAGGGTAAGTGCTCCAGTAGTCGGCCAGTCTCCAGTAGTCGGCCACAATGACATAAAACTCCTCATAAATAGTACATTTTTAATTCAAAATCCGATATGGCGCATTCACACATTCATGTACCTATCCTCAATCATCAACCAGTGGCAGTTAAGTTTTGGGTACTTTTTTTGAATTAGTAATGAGTCATTTCATTTTGAATGGTGTGCCCGTCATCCAAGATTGCGATTCTGCTTATTTTTCAGCTAAGAGGACACATCTTCTTAAAATGGCCAATTACACTTGTTAATTTAATTCTACTGTAAATTTGAGTGATTTTTATCTTAATGGAATGTCTAACATAATGTTTCAATAAAAGAGCGAACTCCTGGTTCGACTCGTTTATTTTTTTAAAGGGGTGGCCGACTACTGGGTACAGAATTCTTCTGCATTTCCAATAGTCGGCCGTGGTAGGCCGACCACTGGTTCTAAGCAGTTTGGATGATTTATCCAGTAGTCGGCCACATACTTAATGTAGCTTTTCATTCCTAATATGGGTTCATCAAACTAAAACTAAATTAACTTATTGAAATAGAGAGACAATTTAACTGTTTTAAGTAAAAATACTTTTTCTAAAGTTTATTTATCTTGAAAAATAGTAATTAAATTAAATGCCTTAACTTCTTTTGACCACCATTTCGACATTTTATTGCTCCTAGTGTTGTAAATTTAATTGAAAATTCTAAAAAAGAAATTTTTGAATACGCATACGTTGAATTAAGATTATAAGTTTTAATACTCATCTAGTTATTATCAAATGGTGTTTTAATAGTTTTTCTTATCAAATTTTATCTTAAACTAATGAAATTGGCGAAACGAGTGATTTGACTTCTATTGATACTTATTCGGCAGTTAATAAACATTCCCCAATTATAGGAGATAAGATGCATTACTTCAATAGTCACATAGGCTCAAGTTATTTAATGAGTGCCAAGCATGTAGTTATTCTTTCTTTTGCTATTATGCTTAACTTTTTGCTTTACCAAAGGTTCAAGACCCCTGTGGTCTATTTAGGATAATTGTTTCAAATGTTGGTACACTTTCACTAATGATTCTCCCCAAATGTTTGACTTCTTGAGTTTTCTTCGCTAGAGGTGCTGAGTTAATTTCAAAACTGCATGGCTACATTGTTGCAAACTAAATTTTGGTTCGTTTTCAAGGTTATTCCTTGTTTACTAATATTCTTGTCGAAAGCTGTAAGATTACTTTCATGACATCCCGAGTTCCATTTACTTCCTTATTTCATCTTACTTCAATCAGTTTAAAACAAATAAACTTGCTTCAGTGGAACATTCTGTGCTAGATGAAGCCTTGGTGGAGATTCCTTTTAGCGCATTTTTGAATGTATTTTTAATTGCATAGTTTTGGAAGCAATCATTTCTGAAACTACAGTTTTAGTTTTATGTTCCGTATGCTGAAATTCCGCTCTAATGAATGTGAACCAGTTAAGTGCCGACGTGATTATTGGTCATGAATTGTGTCGATTCTATTATTACGTCTTTATGTTTACATAAACAGTAAAGCAGTTTTTCATTTCTTGATTCTTTGGTCATTATCACTAAAAACTGCTGTTCACTACAAAACTATTTCTGTTTTTTTACTTCCTAAGCAAGTACATTTTGTACATTTTATATAAACTTCGTTTATTTTGTTCCTTTTTGCATCTTTAGTAAGTGCTGCAGAAATTCTTTTCTTCAGAAGCTTTTTTTTTTTTAACTTTCTTTTAAGCCCAAACTACGTATACACAATACGTAATACTTTGTTGCAACAACATTTTTTTTATCTTTTATCACTTATTTCACAATACAAAGTTAAATCGTTTATTTCTGGAGATCGTCCTAAAACGGTGTCCGGGTTTAACGAGAGGAAGGGGTGGTAAATTAAACTGTGACAGATTGCGGCAGGGGGGGGGGGAGGTAACAAGATATGAGTTTTCATATTTTCGTTCGTACAAAAGCATTTTATGTAACATCTAGCGGTACCCGCACGGCTTTGCCCGTGGTATGAAACTAAAACGTCATTTGGTAATAAATTCATATCGCAGAAAGAATACTCAATTTTAGTTATAATTCAACTATAATTCCTTAATAACAATTTAGAAAAACGGATGGAGGGGGGCCAAGTATGTTGGGAAAAAAGTGTTGCGCCATTTATACTCATACCCTTATGAAGCTTTTTTTGATGTTTTAATTATTTTCTTTTTGATATAGACATATTTTTAGACGTTATTCAGAAGAAAAAAAAAACTTTTTTAGCGCGAGTTTTTAAAATAAAACTGTTTCTAGGCAGCTAAAGTATAAAAACATTAATGTCCCGAGAATTCTGTGCTAATTGTACTGTCTAAAATTAATAATGGTAGATTGATAGTTAGAGAAATAAGTGAAGCACATAGTGTAACAAGAAGTACACTAACATGATTATCTACACAAGTTGAGTACCACAGGTACCACGAAAAATATGACCAGACTAAGTATAATGCATCACTGCAGGCCAGTCATTTCACGTTTCTAGAGGGGGGGGGGACAAAGGGCGCAAACACAATGCAATTTCATCGGAAAAAAGCAAACACCACGCCCCACTTATATATTAATTAACTGATTCTTTTAAAACCGCGGGGGGGGGGAGCCCCAACATCTATTGCCAACCAGAGAAATAGTTTGTGGAACGAGAGCACCAATTGACCCCCCCCCATTCCTGACCCCCCAAATGATGGGTCTGGTTCGTTCGTAAGTTTCCCTCTTGTTTTGTTTCATTTTTAATTCAAACCCTTCATATATCAGATAAGATCAATGAAAATGAAGTGGCCGACTACTGGATTCAACGTGGCCGAGCACTGGATTTCTGTGGCCGACTACTGGAGCATTTACTAGTGTTGACAGCAGCTTGGATTTTGACATAATTTTTTTTTTAATTTCGGAAACAAGTAGGTGATTCACTATCAGAAAGGTTCATTCTAAAGTTTTACCTTGTTTTTGTTGCTGTATTGATAGCTGAAAGTTCTAGGTTAGCCAAGATCCACAAAAGATCTCTTAAATGGCCGACTACTGGAGCACTTACCCTATTTGTTTTTTCACAATTGTAAATGAAATAGGGCCATTCCATGAAAAGTGAAACCAATTGGTCAAAAATTCATATTGAAGTTATGTTGCTATGTTATACATCATTTTAAAGCTTAAAATGTATATTTTAAGAATCCTGCATTGGTTTTTTGGTGAGAGTTAGAATAATACTTGTTTTCTTAGTTGGAAGTACGATATTCACGAACTTGTAAAAAATCAGAAAAAAGAACACATTTTCAAATGCATATTTCTCATCGAAAAATAAAAACAAAAATAACTACTTGTAGCACAATTTTAACTACTAAGACGGTACTATAATAGTATGCATTCATTAATTTCTTTTGAATTGATCTAAATGGTGCAGTTGAAGTTTGAAAAAAAGAAGTTTGATGTTACGTCTGTAACAAAAAAGAAGCAAAACTTGTCATTACGTCCTAAAAAATCAAAATTAAAAAAAACCCTTAATGGTCCTTTTGGCAAATTCTTAGAGTAATTGCCCACCATAGTTAAAAATATTGCAACTGATTTAGTTTTTAAATCAATGCTGTTACAGACGTAACATTTCGGACATAACAAATGGCTCTATGTTACGTCCGTAGCAAAAGTAAATTTCCAATTAAATAGGTAAAAAGCACTGGATGAGCAATACATGTATATAGCATAATACGGTACGAGTACTAAAGTTGCTGGTATTCTGATTTTGAAATTTTTAATTATGTCGGCATGTAATTGAAATTTATTTCTTAAGATTAATAAAATACACATATGGTATAACTGATTATAATTTATGCCTCAACTGGCATTTTTTTGCTATGTCACATGGAAAGGGAGCTGTGGATGGAGTTGGGGGTATGGTCAAGCACCAGGTGTGGCAGAGAGTAAGATCTAGAACAGCATTTGTCAACGACGCTCTTTCCTTTTTTCAGTGTGCAAACTCCATTGCAGAAAAAGTTAAAATTATTTATATCCCCCAGGAAAATGTTTTAAAGCTGACGCCAAAATTGGAAGAACGGTGGGCTAACATCGCGAATTTGCCAAAAGCCGGCGAAATGCATTGTTTTCGAACAGAATACGAAAATGCCGTTCGAATTTCGAGAACGTCGGACGAAAAAAGACACATTTTTTCATTCAAAAAAAATTATCAAAATTGACCAACTGTCACCAAGAAGGTTAAATTTTAGTTTGGTACTAGTATTCTGCTATATCATCCAACATTTTCAAAATTTTTAAGTTCTCCTAAGACCAATCACTGATTCCAGGGAGGAATTTACTTTTCCCGATTTTTTTATGTAGCAGACCCATTATGCATTAATTTTAAGAATACAAATAAATAAATTTGTGTGAAGGCCCTTCTAAACTTTTCTTGTGTCAATCTTTCTTGGAAATAATTGTCTTAAGATGCATTAATTTATTGTTACATATTGACATATCGGCATATGCTCTCAACGTCTCAACTCCCCCAGACTTACCCAAATTTTCTAAAACTGTTACAGTATAACTTAAAATATTCAAATAATGTGTTAATTAATGCTACTGTATTGTTTTAGCACAAAAATCTTTGTTTATTCCTGCTTTAAAATACTGTTTTCTACTTTCAAATCAGAGATGTTACGTCCGTAACAAGTTTATGAATTTTTTTCACAAATTCGGCAGTCAAAATCCACACAATCTTCATGGTTTTAGAAAGCTTGAAGTCTCTAGAACACGTATTAAAAAAAAAAAGTTCAAAATTTCCGTATAATTCAGAGGAATATTGTAAGTTATATGACATTTTCGAGTTTTTGCTGTTTTGTGAATTACGTCTGTAACAGGCAGTTTTTAATTTCTGTATTTTTTTGTAATTAAGCAATCTGCACGCAAATTTAATGTAGCATAAACATCATCAAGTTACACTACAGGAAAAAAAATTGAAGATTTTCATCAGCCCAAACCAGAATTATTTGTGTTCAAAGTCTGCGATTGTTACGTCTGTAACGATGGAATTGCCCAATATTGAACCTACAGACTTCTTTTTAAGCTTAAATGAAAGCCAATTAGATGTACTGTAATTAAATGTGTATCTTTTGTCTTGTAGAATAAGAATTTTTGTCGATATTTGGTTCAAAATATGATCGAAGCATTTTTCTCATTTTTCGCAAAAAATGACAAATTGTTGAAGTACGATATCTCCTAAACTATTCGTCCTTCAGAACTCCACTTGAGCTCAAATTGTCGCAAGTTTAGTGTTCTTCAAAATGGTATGCACACGTATCATCGAAAGTTGCATAGCTTTGGAGTGATAGGGCAAAATCTGAAAAAAGTCAGGATAAGATCACAACCAACAAGAATCATTATAAAAATAGCAAAAAAATGAGTGAAAATGACCTGTAAAGTTTTATTTTAATTTTTAAAATAACATTTTAATACAGTGTTACCCATTTAATACCCTTCTATGCATTTTTTTAGTGTCTACTGCCCTCCTATTCTTATTACGAAACGATTTTACTCATTTCTCAAAATTTTAAATATTTATTTTTTGCGATTCTAAATGAAATATTGAACCTACAGGCAACAGCTGTCCATGGATCGAAATGATCGAGTTGGCGGTATATTGCATGTTTCTGCCTTAGCCCTTGCTTAGGGGCGGTTACTCACTGCTCTACAGACTACTGTTTGGGCTTGAATGAAAGCTGATAAAATGTACTGTAATTACTTGTCTAATTTTTGTCTTTTAGAATAGGAATTTATGTCGATATTCGGTCCAAAATATGATCGAAGCATATTTTTTTCACTTTTCGCAAAAAACTCCATTTTTCGAAGTACGATATCTCCTAAACTATTGGTCCTACAGAGCGTGATTTGAGCTTAAATTGTTTCAAATTTAGTATTCTTTAAAATGGGTATTCACATGTATATTCAAAAGTTTCATAGTTTAAGAGTTATAAAGGAAAAACTGAAAAATATCCGAAAATTTCGCAGTTTTTCGCGAGTTTCGCAGCGAGCACAGGTTTTAGAAAGGTGCAAACTCAGATTTACACTACCCTAAGGGACCCAAACAACTTATTAAAATTCAAAACTACATCGTGATTTACGATTTTAGCTCTTTTTTTTGCATAGATCGACTGGACTATGCAAAAAAATCGACTGGACTATGCAATGCCTAGTAATTTCGTGGAAAAGGTTAAACTGACAAAATCTGGTTTGGACCCCACACAACTTCTTTTTACGTGCAAATTACTTAGTAGATGCCTTAAGTGTTAAAATAGTGCTCGGAGTGAGCAATAGGGTGGAGCGAAAAAAACAAAGTTTTTATTTTCGAATCGTAATAGTGCGGAAAAGTTGCGAATGGTGAAGACTTACAAAACAAAACAAATATTTTTGAAATCGGTTAATATCTTCCGATCCCGCAATGAGCCTGAAATTTTGAAAAAAATGAAAATTTTCATGTGTTTTTAGCGATTTTTTAAAATTTTTGTTCAACGTTTTATTTTAATGCTCTTGGACGGAAAAGTTACGATTGGTGAAGCCTTCTGAAATTTAAAAAATATATTGAGATCAAATAATACCTTCTGATCCAGGAGCAAGCCAGAAAAACCAAAAAATTGGAAATATTCAGCTTTTTTTTTGGGGGGGGGGGGGATTAAAAAAATTTAAAAAAAAATTCTCGTTTTTTTTCTTCTTTTTTCCCTGGTACCAAAGCGTAAATAATTTTAAAAAGAACTATATTCGTCTTAAATATTAATTTTTTTCTTGATATTTTAGGTATTTTCTAAACATGCAAAACTACCATTCTTTACAATAATGAAATATTTTTAAATAATAGAAAATTATGACATATTTTCCAAAATTTCTACAGTCCAGTACAAAAACCCACTTTATAAAACACCCACGCGCAGAATAAACGCAAATTTTAATCATTAAACTATAAACAATTTTAATACCTAACTAATTATATACAATTTCTTAACCGCCTTCTATAAACTGTTACCTAACCTAACTGACTACCCACAGAATCCTTTAACATTAATTTAATTTAAAAGTAATTTTTGTTCAGTCTTTAAAATTAAGCCTAGTTAGTTAAGTAGTGAAAAGAATGAGACAGCAAAAGACAATTAAAAATTAAGAAACTAACATATAATGAGGTACGCATTAAAATAGTTTATCGTTTAGAGATAAAAAATGGTGTTCATCTTATGAATGAGTGTTTTGTTCAGTAGATTTTTGTACTGAAAAAGTTGAAAAAATTTAATTAATAGGTATGGGTAAGAAGTTGTACGTAAATATTATGTATTCAATGGCGGTTTTGTTTTTTATTTAAAAATAATTTTGTGTATGAAAAAGTGGAAATCAACAAAATCTAAAATTTGTTTTGTCTTGTAAACTAATAAATTCATTATATGGCTTTCACCTCAAATGTATTCCAAAATCATCACCTAGATGCTCTGCGGTAACTTTTTAAGCACGAGTTTCTCTTCAATCGTGTTTCAAATGTTCAGTTTTCATGATAACATGTTTTAATATTTTTTGCATCAAGCTAATGAGGGTGTGTAGGGCAGGCCTTCCCCGCAGTCCCTCTCCTTGCCAAATGCTTTCCAATTCTTAATTTTTGTTACACCTTGCCCCACTTTGCTTGGGACTGTGTTTTACTGTGGGAACCAACACAACCTTAAAGCAAACTTAAAGCGACTAAAAAGCAAAAAATAATACATAACATTTACACAAAATTTTTTACCCACACCTATTAATTAAATTTGTTGAACTTTTTCAGTACAAAGATCCACTGAAAAAAATACTCACTCATAAGATGAACAATATTTTTTATCTCTAAACGATAAACTATTTTAATACCTACCTCATTATGTGTTAGTTTCTTAATTTTTAATTGCCTTTTGCAGTCTCATTCTATACACTACCTAACCTAACTAGGTTAAAAGTTAAAGACCGAGCAAAAATTAGTTTTTAATTAAATTAATGTTAAAGGATTCTGTGGGTAATCAGTCAGGTTAGGTAACAGTTTCTATTAATTGAAAATGTTCCATTGTTGTAAAGAATGGTAGTTTTGCATGTTTAGAAGATACCTAAAATATCAAGAAAAAAAATAATGTTTAAGAGTAATATTGTGCTTTTTAAAATTCTTTACGCTATGCTACCGGGTAAAAAAGAAGAAAAAAAAAATGAGAACAGTTTTTAAAACTTTTTTTAATCCCCCCCCCCAAAAAAAAAAGCTGAAAATATCCAGTTTTTTGGTTTTTCTGACTTGTTCCTGGATCAGAAGGTATCATTCGATCTCAATATTTTTTTTTAAATTTCAGAAGCCTTCACCAATCGTAACTTTTTCGTCCAAGAGCATTAAAATAAAACATTGAACAAAATTTTTAAAAAATCGCTAAAAACACATGAAAATTTTCATTTTTTTAAAATTTCAGGCTCGTTGCGGGATCGGAAGATATTATCCGATTTCAAAAATTTTTGCTTTGTTTTGTAAGTCTTCACCAATCGCAACTTTTCCGCACTATTACGATTCAAAAATAAAAACTTCGTTTTTTTCGCTCCACCCTAGTGAGCAAGGTAGCAGTTCAAACATTTACACCTCTAGTTGCCACGAAACAATGCAAAAAAATGTTTTACAATGATTAATTTTCCCAATATCGCCGATTTTAACATCATTCAATGGATTTTTTGCAAAATATCGCCAATAGCGCCAAATTGAACCCAAATTCAAAAAAAAAAATTTTTTTTTTGCCAAATTTGTCGTCAACTTAGCGATAAGTCGTCAAGTTGGCGTCAATCACTTGGTGACCAAAAGCATGGAGATATATCGCCAAGTGGTCGCGCCAATTCATATCATTTGAGACTGCATTGAAATGAACTGATTTACCCCAAAAAAGGGGTAAAACACCCCCTTGGGAACATTCGAATGCAACCACAAGGGGGGTGTACAATTAGACTATATTATTCCTGATTTTGTCATATTAAACTGACTGCTGCATATTTGCTGATAATTTTATCGTACGAAACTTATGTTTCATACAGTAATCACAACCTTGCATTCAAAATATTTTGAATATTTGATGAAAAATGTGTAAAAACTACATATTTTTATTTAAATATTATTTAATGTTCCTTCTAAGCATCTAAATATATTTTTTTTTAACTCTTAGCAATGTTATGAATCCGCTATTTAAAAAATAAACGTAATAAAATTGTAAACACAGAAGATATTTCCCACAACTATTTCCAAAATGGGGGCAGCCGATTCCAAAATATAAATTCGAAATAATAATATTAGAATAGCGTTCCTTCTTTTGAAGTTTTCATATCTAGCCCAGAAATAAATTACAATTTCCTTAAAATATTTGGATGCATCTTCTCAAAATTCACATAATGAAATTAAAAAGAAAAAAAAAACAAGAACGCAATTAACCAATTACTACGTACAATTTCAATTTTAACAAAGCACATAGATTTTTAAAATCTTATACGTGAATGCAGATAACTATAAAACAGTAAGGAAAAATGGAAAATAGAGAATTATAAAATATTTCATAGTAAGTAAAATACAATTTCCAATACTTTACGTACCTTTGAGCTGAACATTCTTTACAAATGTTTTTCTTTGTCTGCCGTTGAAGTAATAGCTGCTTGCAAGAGAAGACGAGAGTAATGAGATGTAGACTGCTGCTGTTTTTGGACTTGGTTTTCAACGGAAAACATTTGCGTTATAAAAACATTGTAAAATCGTTAAAAACACAACTTAACGAATAAACAACGCTGACAACGATTTTAAAACGTTAATTGAACGAAGTGTGCTACCTGGGTACCTTTATTTCAAAGTTTTCATTTGGTCCCAAATTCTTGAAAAGATGGTAGGAACTGCTTGTAACTCGAACTATCAATAACTCTAAGCTTTTAGTTTAGTCCCTTGGGACTATGAGCTGTTGAGACTCGACTGTATTTAAGATGTTAATTTGCATCTTTAGAAAGTGTATTTTGTTTTTTGGAATTTAAGTAAAACTTTAAGTTAATTATTTAGATATAAGTTTATTAATTTATTTTTTAAAGTGAACATGTTTAGAATAATTTTTAATAATAATAATAATATATCGGTCATTTCAGCAAAAATGGTACAAATCAGTCCCGATACTTCAGAATTTTGGAAATTAATTTTAATATTTACCACCAATTAATTGTATTTTTTTATTTATTCTCCATCTAATTGTGTGTAACCAAGTATTACTTATTTAGGCATAAGGCATTTATAAAGGACTCAAAAAAAAAAAAAAAAAATCTTTGGCAAAAGAAGGAAAAAATGATCTGCCCCAGCTTCAAATTGCTAGGACTTAAAATGCAATTTAAGATTAAGCTGAAATGCAACAACAAAATCATTTGCAATGCACAGCACAAAAAATGCTTCTGACACCCTTTCTGCTGATTTTTATGTATGTAAACAAAAAAATCTTGGAAAAACACTTATTTATCTTTGTTCCTAGATTTTTTATGTTTCAAACTGTCCACTCTGTTACAAGCCTTTCAGAAATAAAATAAGCAATTGCATTCAATGTGATGATTTTTTTTAAAGAAGTACAAGTAATGTATCTGCTGTGACTAATTTAATGCATTGAATTACATAGTCAGCAACTAAGATAAGCCTAAAATTATTTGCTGATGATAGTTAATTTGCACTGTGGGATGTCCACTCTGTTACAGTCGCATTAATGGTGCAAAAAATATTTTTTCTTGAAATTGCAGACAGAATTAGTTTTAGGATGTGTAGTCCATTTTATACTTGTTTTGTAATTAACTTTTCTTTACGATTAGAAATATATATTTCAAACCTCATTTGTCTCATCTGTTACACAAACAAGTGGTCAAACTATTCAAAACCCTTAATGAATGACTCATATACAAGCCATTTACACTTTATTATGCACAAATAAACAGAGAATAATTTTTAAAACAACGATTAGTTGGCGAAAATTACTTCATTTGATAAACTTAACTCGACAATTTCAGACATGATTTGTACCATTTTGGCTGGAATAACCCATAAATATAACATTTGCATCTAAGAATGTATCTTTATTTTTTTCAAAATGAAGTTGAATTTCGAGGTGATTGTTTAAGAATTAGTTTATTAATTTGTTTTTAAAAAAGTGAATGTGTTTACAGTAGCGGAGCTATGGGGTTCAGAGCCCGTAGCAAACTTAAGAAATTGCGCCCCCCCCCCCTCTTAGGATCGGCCTGATGGGAGGTCATTGTGACCCCCCAAAATGTCCATGCTCCAAAAATTTTGATTTATTTTTTTTGGAAACATTACAGACATAACTTTGATATCCTTTTTTCTTTCTTTTAACGTTTTTAACTATGGTCAGTGTTGCTTAGAAGAGTTTTTATGGTCCTATATCAGGTTTTATGGGGTGCTGAAACGAAAAGTGCCGAAACCCAGTGAATGAACACCACCAGATGACTGATGCAGCATTTTTAGACCATTTTCTTTCTGAGCGATTCCATACCAACTCACCGAATGGGGGTCGCACGACCGACTCGGATTTTTTTTTAATTTGGTACACAGATTGATGGTATAGAGGTATGAAAAAGCCCAAAAGGAAAGTTACCTGCTCCACTTATTTTCTGAGATACATGCCCTCAAAGTTTGTCCGCCACGTCAAAATACTAAAAAACTGATGTTATTTAATCATTTTTTATAAAAAATCGTACTCATGCAAAATAAAAGTGTTAGATATCTATGGAAACTAGTTACTCCAGGCATTCTGAAAAAAAAAATACTAGAACGTTCATAATGAAAATTGCCAAGGTACAGGGATCTTTGAAGTGGTCACCACAAAAACTTGATTTTGCAGATTTTGCTAAAATTCAGGCATTTATTACAAAAAAAGGCAAACAAAACCAAAGGTTTTCTCACTTTCTGGTAGTGTACAGGTCCTCCCTGTAATTTGCTACGCAATAAATTTTTTGGGTTTCTCACTCCTTCTTGGAAATATTTTAGCTTAAAGATAAGCCGTAAGGCAAAAAATGCGTTTTTGGCCATCTTGGCAGCCATTTTTCTCATAAAGGGGGAGCAGTAGAAACTTTAATTTTTTTTTTAAACAAGCCACTGATATGTTAGCTATTCACAGGAAAAGAGTTTACTTTTGGTTATTTCTCCCATTAAGAGATATCCTACTGACAGTATATGCATGTTTTTCGCGACGACCATATGCTTTTGTTCCCCCTCTCATGGACTTAAAATTAATTAAACCAAAAAATAATTATATATTTATTATTAGCTGTATTATCTACTCAATATGTCATGAAATTTAATTTATTAAATCATTGAACAATAAATTAGATAATTGATGAAAACAAGAAAAAGTATTTCTCTGATGCCTGAGCATTATGCATTCATAATTATAAAGCACTAAATACTTTCTTGAGAAATTAATTAAGAGCAAGAATTAGAGAGAGTGTCACGCCTGTGATTCATGACCTCTCAGATTTTCTCCCAAAAATTACCAAATGTTTATTATCTTATTGAAAGACCAAATCCAGAATGTTTTGCTCTAAAGTTGAATTGTTTAGTTTTTATGGATCCCTAAAAATGAAGGTGCGGCATCAAAAACTAAGCGGATTTTCAAGACATGGAAGTTGCCGTGAGCCAAAACTCTTACCAGGAACTGTTTAACTCCAATTTTCTTTTTGTATATGGAATATAGAAGGTTGAAACTTTATAAAATGAATGTTAAATTTGTGGTAAGTTGTTGCCGTAAGGTCAGTGAAGGCCCTCAAAACAAGGCATTTTTGACGTTTTTTAGCGTTTTTGAGGTCCAAAAACAGCTTGTATATTTCAGTTGGAACGACAAAAGTAGTGTCGTTTGAAAGACCAGTGTAAGCACTTTAAAATAAGGTATAAATAACCGAGGATAGTTCAACGTGCTTTTAGTCGCGTATGGCCGAAATATGAAAAATGTCACATTTTACCAATATTCAAACGGTCATAACTTCCTCTGCCAACAACATATTGAAATATTTTTTTTGCCAATGTCATACTCTATTCTTTGTCTTAACAGAACAGTTGAGTCCTTTGAGGCGAAATGTGAAAAAAATTTTTACAAAAAATTTATTTTTTCCTGTACATTTTTTGTAAAAATTTTTTTTACAAAATAATACTGCAACAAAGAACACGGGTATAAAAGGGTAGGTACTAAAGAATTTCTTGAAAAATCAATTAAAATAAAGGAGCTTCGAATATTTATCTCATAGGCAATACCCAATCTTGTGATTGGATGTTCCTGATTGATGGCTATAAACAGGAGGATACCCTTGTTCTTTGTTGCAGTATTATTTTGTGGAAAATAGAATGTATGCTTTATAGTATCTGTGAACTAATATTTTAGTGAGTAAACTTTTTCTTGTCAGTTCTTATCAGTGCTCAACGCATGTCAATTTTGTAAAGATCAGTATGGGAATAAATTAGTTGCACTAATTTTAATTCTTCAAGCATAGCTTTATATTAAATTATTTATTTAATTATTTTGTAAATATTTAACTGTTAATAAGGTAAAATAGAATTCGATGCTGAAATTAATAGCTCTTTATCACCATGCTCAGTTAGTAGCCCATCAAATGAAATTTGTCATAAAATATCCTACATCAAACGAAAAGACCTCATTTATTTTCCTGATATTCATGTGATATTCAAGAAATTCTTCAATTAAAAACAGGAGTATCCCAATCACAAGATTGGGTATTGCTTATAATATAAATATTTAGAGCTCATTTATGTTAATTAATTTCTCAAGAAAGTATTTAGTGCTTTATAATTATGAATGCATAATGCTCAGGCATCAGAGAAATACTTTTTCTTTTTTTCATCAATTATCTAATTTATTGTTCAATGATTTAATAAATTAAATTTCATGACATATTGGGTAGATAATACAGCTAATAATAAATATATCATTATTTTTTGGTTTAATTAATTTTAAGTCCATGAGAGAGGGAACAAAAGCATATGGGCGTCGCGAAAAACATGCATATACTGTCAGCAGGATATCTCTTAATGGGAGAAATAACCAAAAGTAAACTCTTTTCCTGTGAATAGCTAACATATCAGTGGCTTGTTTAAAAAAAAAATTAAAGTTTCTACTGCTCCCCCTTTATGAGAAAAATGGCTGCCAAGAAGGCCAAAAACGCATTTTTTGCCTTACGGCATATCTTTAAGCTAAAATATTTCCAAGAAGGAGTGAGAAACCCAAACAATTTATTGCGTAGCAATTTACAGGGAAGACCTGTACCCTACCAGAAAGTGAGAAAACCTTTGGTTTTGTTTGCCTTTTTTTTGTAATAAATGCCTGAATTTTAGCAAAATCTGCAAAATCAAGTTTTTGTGGTGACAACTTCAAAGAGCCCTGTACCTTGGCAATTTTCATTATGAACGTTCTAGTATTTTTTTCAGAATGCCTGGAGTAACTAGTTTCCATAGATATCTAACACTTTTATTTTGCATGAGTACGATTTTTTATAAAATATGATTAAATAACATCACTTTTTTAGTATTTTGACGTGGCGGACAAACTTTGAGGGCATGTATCTCAGAAAATAAGTGGAGCAGGTAACTTTCCTTTTGAGCTTTTTCATACCTCTACACCATCAATCTGTGTACCAAATTAAAAAAAAATCCGAGTCGGTCGTGCGACCAACTTTTTTTTTTTTCTGTGATTTGGTATGGAATCGCTCTTCTGTAAATATGTAGAAAGAAGTTACTTCTCTCGATTGTCTTAAGAAAGATGCTTCAAAACTCTTATTTTTTAAAAAAACGAGGTGTTTATTCACTGGTCGGTCTACCCTATGTAGACTCTAGGTCCCATATAACTAACTACTATCCTGCCAAATAGATCCGACCAAAATCAACCAAAACAAAGTTACTCATTCTGCATGGTTTGTGTTGTAGCGTGGGGGTGCAGTTTGCGCTGCTCAGGGCAGTCTATCAAATTTTTGTCTTAGCCTGTTCGGACTTGACAAAATTTTATTTCATTCATTTATTTATTTTTTTCAATTTTTTTCTGTCTAAATGCCGCCTCTCCTAATTGCTGCGCCTGTGGCAAGAGCCACTCCTGCCAACCCCTAGCTATGCCACTGTGTGTTTAGCATGACTCTTAATGTATTTAAAATGATAATTTGCTACTTTTAAGATTGTGTATCTTAATTTTTTGCAACTAAAGTAAAATTTCAAATTGATTATTTAAGTATAAGTTTACTCATTTGTTTTTTAAAAAGTGAACAACTTTAGCATAACTCTTAAAAATATATTTAAGCTGCTGATTTGAATCTTCAGAAAATATGTACCTTTGTTTTTTGGAATTATATAACATTTTTAATTGATAATTTGAGTAGAGGTTAATATTATTATTTAACGCACTGGTTCTGTTTTAATGTTTTCTTCTTTAACTTGTATGTTAGAAAAATTACATGCATATTATTCTTAAAAAAAGAATTTCAAAACAAAATTTTGCTTTATATTCTTGCAAAATTGGAAATAAGAAAATGTGTTACTTTGTAATGAAGTTTCAATCTGAGGGTTTATCTGAGGGTAATTTTTTTTTTTCTTTTTTCTTTCTTTTTTTGTAAATCAATTATCGTGTATAAGGTAAATCGGGGGAAGATGCCACAGTTAAGGAATTTTCGATGATTACAGTTTAAATTGCAATAACAAGGCCATGCAAACAAATACACTTTATTTTTCAACAATTTAGTTAATCATAAATACCAGTGAATACTCTTCAAAGTATAAAATTTAGTCAGAATTTAATGTTGAAAAAAG